>QKWP01000950.1:39082-91368 GCA_003550325.1 Gigaspora rosea
AAAAAAAAAAAAAAAAAAAAAAAATAAGTAATTATATGCATATTTTAAATAATGACTGAAGGCTTACTGAAATAATAGATAAAGAACTCACAGAAGCAAAATATAATTACATTAAACTTTATTTTTAATAAATGTGAAAGCTTATGCTGAAAATTTAAGTTATTTTATTATGAAATTATAAAATTTTAGAAGGCTTTTTCAGAGGTGTTTTTTATAGTTTGGTTAGAGTTTAGAATTAGGGTTATTAATAAAAGAGTATATGTAAATTTTAGTAGGTATTATAGATTTAAATAGAGACCACAGATTTTAGTATAAGCTAATTTTAGCATAAGCTGTCACAATAAATATAAATTTATAATTAGTGCTCCTACAGACCTGAACTGGATCGGACTTTTATTAAGTTTGAGTCTGGTCTGAGTTTGAGTTTGAAGAGGACCTTGAGCAATCTATGAACAGCTAACAATTTTAAAAAATTGTTATATATTTCTAAAAATAGAAAAGATCTATAAAAAAACAGTCAAAAATAAGCATTAATATTACTAAATATAGAAAAGATCTATACAAAATAGTTAAAAATAAGCAAAAGCAAATTGTCACCTATCTATATATAGCTCGGGGTCCTGTTTGAAATCTAAAACTATCTAACTAAGTCTAAATATTATATATGTATTGTTTGATGCTATGCATGTTTATTGGATTATTAAGTTAGAATCAATTAATAAAATTTAGAAATTTTGTATAATTTTATTAATAAAATTATTAAAAATAATATATTACTTGAAATTGTACTAATTAATTATAACTTCTTGCACTAAATAAACTTGTTTAGCATTAAAAAATACATTAATTTAGCATATTTATTTTACTTTTTTTAAAATTTGAAGAAAGGATACTTAATTTTAAAATTTGTATCAAAAATACAAAATTAAATATCTTTGTCTCAAATTTAAAAAAAAAATAAAATAACTTAAATGATATATGTTTTGGTATTAAACAAATTTACCTATGCAAAAAGTTAGAATTAATTAATAAAATAACTTAAATGATATTTTTTTAGTGCTAAACAAATTTACTTATAGCAAAAGTTAGAATTAATTAATAAAATTTAAAGAATTATAGAAAATGTGTATAATTTTATTAATAAAATTATTAAAAATATTAGAGAATATAAATTTAGTGCACTATGCACCATAGTGTACCCTAGTTATAGAATATATAAACAATAATACTTAAGGGCAGTGTCATTAATCACCTGATTATTTTTTATCAGAGGCCTACCCCCCCTCCCTCTTCCTCAATATATAAATAGTCAGGTTCTTATATATAATTTCAACTTTTTTTACCCCCCTCCCCCCCTAAAAAATCACCTGATTTTTGTTACTCCCCTAATGGTAAGGAGCATGCTATTTATTATATAATTTTTATTATGAATATATGGTTAGAAATAGTGATTATATCTATAACTTATATTATATTAATCAATCAAAACTCGATAAAGTGATCATACTATAAATAGATAGAAATGGCTACTAAGTAAAAAAATATCATATGATAAAAGGCATACTCCTAATTATTGATTTATTTTTTTATTTTTATTTTTATTTTATATTTATACATATCTAATATTTTTTTCTTTTATTCTTTCTCACTATAGTTATCTCAGTTCATTGTTGTAAATTTTATAGTTTCTTTGACTGCTTTTGGTTCTATTCTTATTGTCTTTGTGCAATTTTGACATTTTGTAAATTTGCAGGTTGCATGATTCTGTGGTGATTGTATAATTCTTTGGTAGTTGAACTTTTGCTGCAGTTTTTTGTTAGGCCTTGTTGATATAAAGATGAATTTGTTATTATAGAATCTTGCCTTTGCTATTGTGTTTTCATAGTTTTTTCATTACTAACTTTTCTCTTTGAATAATATTGTTTGGTTGAGTGATCATTACTATAGCTATTTTGTTTTAATCACTATTATAACTTCATTGTAGTATTACTAGGGTTGTCACTATTGTTGTAGTATTAGTAAAGTCTTTGTTATTAACTAGTAATGCATTTCTGTGAATTTGCAACTTTTGTATTTTTGGCAGTACTATTTGCTGCTTTTAGCACTATAGTATAGTTTAGTGTTAGTATGCTATAATAGCCAGTCTTTTGCGAAATTAATAGTAGAGCCTTTTTTTAGATAGGCTTTTCTAGCTTTAAATATTCTGAATTTAGACTATTTCAGAAAAGAATAATTTTATTTGTTTATTCATATTTTTTTTTAAAGCGAGATCTGTTCTCTCTTCTATTTATTATTAATAATTCATAGAATACATATATAATTACATGATACTACAAACATCTATTTAAGGAAAGAAAGACTAGAGCTATTTTAGCTGCTATTTTACTCCTAATCTAAGCTTTGCCAAGATAGATCGCAGATCTACTTAGTCGACGTTAATATGTATTTTGTTATATTTAGCGAAAGTGTCCTTCCACCTCTTAAACTATATTTTTGTTTTTTTTTATAACCCTTCCTATGCTCCGTCTGAGTAGGTATAGTTATTTTTCTACTTTTAATATTTTCTAGTCCCTCCATGTTTTTTACAACTATCCTGCTTAGCACCCATATTTTTTCATACAATTTTTCGCAGAGCTTGTATGTGAATATTATCGTTTTCTTTTTGTCGATCTTCCTTTCTGACTTCATTATGTCTTCTTGGTTATTATACTTAGTGAGATGCATATCCTGTTTCTCATTACTCTTCTTCTCCATCTCTTTGTGACTTCGTTGGCCTCTTCTTTCATTAGTTTTGTTTTTTCTTCTGTTTTTATTATTGCTTTCTTTATCATATCTTCTAAACTGTAATTGTTTGCTTCACACTCTATCCAATGTTTCTGATCTTCTATTGCTTTTTCACACCTTGGGCATATCGAATTTGGATTTTTCTCTGTATTTTTATAGGGAAATTATAAGCATCTCCTGCGAGAGATATATCTCCCCGGGAGATATATCTCCCACCCGGCGTACCGATGCCAGATCAGGGGTTGGTTCATCCCCCTCTGATGAACACATGATAGATAAGTACATTTTCCTTTTCTGTATTATTTGTTTTTTTTTAATCTGCTTTTTTTTTTTTTGTTGTTTTTTCTTTTCTACTAATGCTTTTTTTCTTGTTAGTGGAGCCACTATAGTTGTTATTTTTCGGCGCCGTGATTTGTGGTGATTCCAAATCGGCTAAGGAAGGACCCCGGACATCTAGTATAGAGGTCATACTTGAAATTTTGGAGCAAAAACACCTAAAATTTGAGAAGCAAAAAACAGTTTTTGGCGATTATCTTGGCATCCAGAGCCCAATTTGAATGAACTTTTTTTTTAAATGAAGCTTTCAGTGAGACGCATCTAACAAAAAAAAGTTTATTCAATTCTGATTACTGGATTAGAAGTTATTAAAGTAAATAGATTTTGTCGTTTAGAGCAAATTAGGTCAAAATTGGCCAAAATCCAGTTATGACCTATATGAGAGATGTCTGGGGTTTTGCTAAGGAGGATTTGGCTCTGTACATATAGCAGGGGGTTTTTTTTTGGTTTGTTTTTTCTGTTCTTCGATTTGTTGTAGGTTTTTTTTCATTAATTTTTTTTTTTTCGAACTAACGTTATTTTTTTTCTTGGAGTTAGTAGAATTGCCGTAGGTGTCAGTCATTATTTTTCGGCATCGTCTTGGTAGTAATTCCAAATTGGTTAAGGAGGATTTGGCTCTGAACATTTAGCAACATGGTTGGATGGTATACGAAAAGTTGAAACGATTACAAAAGAGCCCAGCACCATTTCACTCAATATGTTGGGCAGTTCTAAGAGATTCAATCGTTTTGGTTCGTCATTTATGGAGTATGGAGATTCTTGACTTTGTCATTTCAGCGTTGGTGGTTGGTTTGTTTCTTTTTTTTTTCTCTCTTTTAGTTTATTTTCTCGACTTGAGCTAATTATTTCGGTGCCATTTGTATGTGGTGATTTCAGGCTTCGTCGCTTTGGTGCTGTCGTTGGTGATTTCAACTTTTGCCGTTTCAGTTGTTTGTTTGTATTTTGGTATGGTAAGTATTTTCTCGTGTATACTTTTTTTTTTTCTTCGACCAATCTCTTTCACTTTAGAGCTGTCGTTGGTGGTGACTTCAGGCTTCGTTGTCGTTGGTGTTCTTGGACTTCGCCGTTTCGTTGACGTCATTTTTGGAGGTTTTGTTGGTGGTTTTAGGCTCTTTTGACATTCTTATTGGTAAGTCTTGGTGTTTTGTTTCAGTAGGTTTGTTTTTTCTTTTTTTTTCTTTTCTAAGCTTATTTTTTTCCTATAACAATAGGTTCGGGCTTTGTCGTTTCGGTGCTGTAGTTGATGATTTCAACTTTTGTTGTATTTTCGCGTGGAGACTTCGTCAATGTTGGTGTTCTTGGACTTTGCCTTTTCATTGATGTCGTCTTTGAAGCCTTCATGGGTATAATTTCGTCGGGCCTTCTTTTTGCAAGTAGGGTAAAATTTTGTAGTGGCTCTGACATACAAGTCGATTTTCAAATACTTTAGTTTTTTTTTTTTTTTTCTCTCTTTCTTCTCTTAACACGAATTGGTATTGTGTGAAAGATTTTTAATTTTTTTTCTATGATGTTATAATATGTAATTTCCTCCGTGTTTAATAAATTAAATATTTTAATAAACTATGTCATATTGGCTTCGCGGGATCTGAACCGAATTTTATGAAATTGCGCAGGTGCTAATGCATATAATAAAATTTAAAAAAAACAAGTTTAAAAAGTTCCGGGCAATTGAATTTTGTCTGAAGTTGATCGGTAAATAATGATCCGAGTAGTACAAATATACAGTACTTCAGAATGAGTGTCACATGATATTTGCAGTTTTTGATTGGTTGGGAAATATATCTCTCGCAGGGAGATATATATCTCGCGAGAGATGCCTAAAAGCACCCATTTTTATAATAGAAATTTAGTAATGTGAGCAGTTCATATATCATCATTTTTACTTTAAATGTTTTCAATATTGATTCTTTTATCGATGTATTCTTTGCTAGGGGCCTGCCTTCAAAATTTAAGTTTTCGTATATTGACTTCCACACTATTTTCTTATACTCCTCTAACTCCTGAATTCTTTTTAGTATTCTCCATTCCATATCGTTTTTATCGTAATTTAGTTGTTTTAGAAATATTTTTAGATTCTATTCAATTACTGAATGCTCGAATGTTAGGAAATAACTTCTATATTCATACTCTTGTATTTGTATTTCCATTCTATACATTATGCTCTCTTTATCTTCTTTTGTTCTTTTCCTATACTCGTTTCATATTTTTGTTTCTTTTATCTCTTTCATTACTCTTATTGTATTGGTCATGTGATCTAACTTTTCTCTTATTGTTCCACTTTTTTCATATTCCATACTGTTTATTTTATCTAATATTTCACTATTACATTCATGTCAGGTTCAACTTTGATTACTGCTTTATCTTTGTGGATTACTATCATTATCGCCAGTGCTGTGAGACATATTTTTTCTTTCAATGGCCAAACGTCGTTTGCAATTTTTGTAACATTCTTTCCTTCTTCATTAATAATCACAATTGTAGAAATCTTTTCTTTTCCTCTTCTATGGTTCTTCCTACTATCCTATATTTGGTATCTATTTCTTCTTCGCATCTTTTCGCATTTCCTCCATAGTATTTCTGATATATTCTTGAATTGTTTTATAAATCTCCATAATTTCTTTTGACTCTTTGTCATGAAGAATTCTCTTAGAATTTCGTTTTCGTTTTCCTCTTTAATTTGAATGCCCTTGTTATGTCCTCAATCTTTCTGTATATTCTCTTTTTCCTGTTAACTATTAACTCTATTATCACTTTATTGTTTACTTTTATTATACCTTTTGTCAACTTGTTTGAAATATGTTCTTTACATTTTTGGCATGCTCTCGTTATATTGTTGACCTATAGAAAAACACAAAAGTGATCATAACCTATGCTCCACTAATCCAAATTAAATGAAACCACCACCATTCGACTCAGCTCACCGAGACGGTTCTAACGAGCTATGGTACATCTCTGTACGACCTCTGGTTGCCAAGGTAGGAGTTGTCAAATATTTACTTCTATACTTATTAATAGACCAACGATCTGATTGGCTAGGCGATTGCTGCGGACAAAAATCGTAGATCTGACATATCTAAAAGATGTCATATTTATAGCTTATATTCTAGATATTTTATTTATTACATATATATTATTTATTACATATATTATATTTATACTAGTTATACTATATATTTTATTAATAATAGTTATAGTATATATTACACATGTAAAAGATATTGACCGTTACATTTGTAAAATTTCAAAAAGTATAAAAGCGGCCGATGTGGACCTCAAGTTCAACATCGAGTCTTCATACTCTTTCAATAATAAAAACAACTATTAACTACACAAATCAAACAGTTATTAGTATCCTCATATACTTTTAATTGTAGCCTCTTTCGTAATTGCAAATTGCCTTAAATCTTCTTTGTTAAGTTTTCTTAAAAACGCCATACTGACTTAGATATACCACAGTAACAAAGTTTGAAGTTACACAAAGTGTTCACTGTCTAAGATCACTCTAGTTACCTAATATCTTTGAAGAAGTGGATATAGGATAACAATATTATTTTCTTCAATTTTCCAGCGGTTTAATGTCGCTATGCCTTCTTTTACTTCCTTTAGTCTTCCAATTAATCCCTGACTAGTTATCACACAACTTCCTCTGATTCTGTCTTTGTTTTCTTCCACGTGTATAGTAAACAGATTCACTCTAATATCTTTTATACTCGGGTTATTTTGCTCCAATATCAATCTTCTGATTTCTATAAACTATTTCAGCTGTCTCCCTTTAATTATTTTCTTTAAGTTATAAAAAATTTCTGCCTATTTGAGAAGTTCTGTTCTATTACTATTTAAAAATTGTTCTTTATAGTATATTTCATGCTTATTTAATCAGGGGTTTCATTCATATTTTTCTATTTTAGTTGTAAACATGTTATTAATACTTGTTTCGTTTTTAAATACATTTTAAATTTTTCTAGAAGTTATAAAATATATATATATTAATATATTGTAGTTTTGTGTCTTTGTGATCTTGTTGCTGTTTATAAAAATATAATTCTTATTTTCAAATATTATTGTACCAAATTTTATTTAAATATTTTAAATAATTAAAAAGATAGATTAGAGATAGTTTATAATAATTATGCAAGCAAATTTGCCTGCAAACTTCTTTAAATTAAGGAATAGTACCAAGTTTACTAAGAATAAACTATATTATAATTAAAAAAAAAAAACAAATTAAAAAATACAATCAAGTTTTAAACAATATACAAAAATCTATATTTGTACTAGTTATATTTTAATAAAATACAAAGCAGCTCAAGTTTACTCAATACCAAAAAATAAACCAAAGCTACAATTTAAATAATACAAAATCTATTGCTCTTTTTAAAATATTTAAAAAGTACATAATAAAATTATTTAGAATAATTAAAATAGATCTTTTAAATTGTATTGCAGACAAATTTGTTTGCAACTTTTTATAAATTTAAAATGTTTGAATATAATTTTAAATATTGTTTTAAGTTATATATTTTCTAAGTAAAATATTTAATTATATATCTGTTTTATTAACTAGTTAAGAAAATTTTTTAAATACAGTATATTAAAATTTTAGTATAATAAAAGTTTAAAGTATATATATTAAAACTTTTACTATAAATGTTTTTTTAAATTTTATATATTCTTGTCTATCCCTTAAATTAGTGATGTACATGGACAATTGTGAACATAAGTTTGGACAGTTTTGGACATTTTTAAACAAAAAATAAATTGAAATTACTTAATATTTTATTATGATAACATAATTTAAAATTAAGTAAAAAAGATTTATCACTAAATTTTACATATAATTGTATATTTTTTAATAATATATATTTTATTATAAGATGTATGGACACTATGGACATGGACGTGGACATGGATATGGACAAGCCAAAAAAAGGTATGAATATAGTAAACATGACTTCACTGCCTTAAACCAACTAGTAGCCAAATATGGCTACTTAAATTTTATTAAGCTTAGCCCCTTATTTTTAAGCTAAAATAAAAATATAATATATAATTAATTAATAATATATAATAATTTTATAATAATTTTAATACAAGACCCCAGATATCTCTTATATAGGTCATAACTAGTTTTTGGCCAATTTCAATCTAATTTGCAAAAAATTACAAACCTATATTTTTTAAATATCTTTTAATCTATAATCAGAATTAAATAAATTTTTTTTATTAAATGTGCTTTACTGAGAGCTTCATTTTTAAAAAAAGTTCATTCAAATTGGGCTACTGGATGCCAAGATAATTGCCAAAAACTGTTTTTTTGCTTCATAAATTTCAGGGGTTTTTGCTAAAATGCATAATGTATAACCTTTCTGGGGCACTTTCAATGCTATTAAAAATTTTAACTTTTAAATATTGTCAATTCAAACTTTTTATAAAAATTTCTTTAAAATTTTTAAATTTTTTATAAAAAATGCTTTTTTGCTTCTAATTAAGATCAAAATTTTACTTAAAATTTTATAAAATTTTATTTATTAAAATTATTTTTAAAAACCAATTCTAAAATTTTGTTTTAAAGTTATAGAGGTCGAGCTTAAAATTTTAAAAAGTTTGTCAAATAATAAAAATAAATTTATTTTTAAAAAAATCTTAAAACTTTAATATTTTTATATATAAGTAACTATATTTTTTTCTTATTAATTTAAAATAAATACTACTATTTTGTAATCCTTATTTTCAAATAAAAATAACTAACTACGATTAACTGGGGTAAAAATCACCAGTTACACATAACAGATAATCTGCATATAAAAAATTTTTTTTTGTCTATATTGCATTTTTTCTCTTTTCTAACTAGTTTATTTCTATACGTCGCGATATTGGTCACTTATATGAGTATTGGTTTTACTTTTCTATGTTATTTTCTTTCTTCATTTACTGTACTAACCAGTATTTTTTTTAACATTATATGTTGCGTCATTAGGCTGCATTTTATTGTTTTGTTGTTTGTTGGCATAGTTTCTGGTATTGATTCGTCGTATACTAGTGCTGTCGTTTATAAGTATAGGTTTTCTTTGTGCATTTTGTTCTTACTTTTGTTTTCTTTTTTTCAAGTTACCTGTTCTTACTTTATAGTACTAATCAGTGTTTTTTAGTGTTGCATGTCACATCCTTAGATTTTGTCGTTTTATCGTTTGTTAGCGTATTTTCTGGTGTTAATTTGTCGTATTCTAGTGCCATTGTTGTGCTTGGGGTATTGTTTTTTATTGGCTATTTACTGTTGTTTCACTGATAATGCCTTTTCTGGAGCTGTCGTTGATTAGTGTTGTATTGCTTCATTAATAGTGACTTTTCTCGGTGCTGTTTTTTAGTAATTAGTAATGTTTTTTGATGTAAACGGGCTTACATATTTGGGCTTTGTTAGTGTATTTAGATAGTAAATGTTTTTCTGATATGTTAGGGTTAGGGTGATTCACAATATTGTGCGTCTAGTATATGTATTAGTGTTAAAGCAAAGCCGAGCCGACAGGCGAAATGTAGCATTGTAGAGAGTTTTTTTAGTAGTTTTGGGGTTTTAGCGAAAGATGTCTTTGTTTAATTGAAATTGAAATATAATCATACTTTAGTTTAAGATAAAGTTATAAAGTTTAATAAATTAAATTCATTGCACGATGTTTTAATAATTATGTAATTATGATGATTGAGTTAGTATAAAGTTATGGGTTTAAATAAATTAAATTCGTTGTGTATGTTTTAATAATTCTGTAATTATGTGATCAAGTTAGTATAAAACGATCTTGCAATATGAAGATGTTGTGTAACTAGTAATTTCACCCCAGTGAAAATTAGAAATACTCTTTCAAATATTATAATATAAATTTTTTTTTAAATATTTTAATATTTAATAAAATTAGATCAGATATAACTAGTTTAAATTTAAGTAGCCAAATTTGCTATTTAAACTGATGGTTTAAGTAATAAAAAAAATATTTACTTATAATACAAGTCTTAATTTTTACAAGTAAATTACTAAAGTGCAATAATATAAATTATAATTTTTTTTAAGTGCCTGAGAGTACAATTAGCTATATGTACACTTTTGGTATTTAATTTAAATATTTGCTCAAAGGTTCCATACTAGCTGCTATATCTGCAACTCAACTATAGAAATTGCCTATTTAAACTCTCTAATCTTCTACTTCTTGACCAATTTTAACTAATTTACTGAGCTATCTGCATTATATAAGTTAGTTTGAACTTATTGGGTCTATTTTTTTATTGGACCTTAAAACTTTTTCAATGCACCTGAAGGTACAATCTGGTTTATTTTTAATGAAAACTTGGTAGAACAGTACCTGTTCCACTAGGTATTCAAGTATATTTTAGTAACTTATACATTTACCAAGACTTATACTTGCAGTTAGGATAGTGTTAGGATACTCTTAAACTGCTACTATTACCTACTTCTGCCCTTGCAAAATTTGCTTCAATCCTAGTACTTACTACTATCTTTCTATTAGTTCTTCTCTAATATATTCCAAACTTCCAATCCAGTTAGTTTAAAAGGATTAATCTACCTGGCATTAGGTGTTATTATAGTTTTTTTCTTTTGGTATTTACTTTCAAAACATAGGTTCTTTTTCTCTAGTGTAACTCCAGTAGCCAAATTAGTGAACCCAACTCTTAAGAACTTATTGTCTGATTCTTTGGCTCTGAGTTTTGATATTCTAGCTTTTGGTAGTACTATTAAAGATCTTTGCTATTTTTTTACTTGGGACTATATATGGTAATAAAATTATTTTAGATTTTGAAACCTGAAATAAAAATTTTTTTCTAAAATTGTTTTTGATCTATTTTACTTAAACCCCAAAATTTTTAATACACTTTTTTTGTATAGATAAAATTATAAGAAATATAAATATATAAATTTTATTTGCTCTTTCTTATAAAAAATTTTAATTTATTATTGAAAACCCAAAATAAGCATTTTTCAAAAATCAATTTTGGTGGCATATATATTTAGGACTTGCTAAACAGGTTTCTGTTTCTCTAGTTTCTTGAATATGTCTGTATAATAAAATACAACTATATCTGAAGGCTTCTATTTGATAGTAAACTAAGGCTACAGGTAATGTACCTAACCAATTAATGAAAAGAAGTTGCTAGAACACAAATCTATTTTTTAAAGCATTGCTAGTGGGATTTGAACCCTAAACCTGCTATTTGGGATAACAACTTACCAACTTCCCTAAGTCACTACTCATAAAGTTGTAATCTTTTATATAAACTACAATGTTGTATTAGAAACTAAATATTTAAAAGTCAATATTTAAAGAATTTGCCAAGATATTGTAAATTATTTTTTATTTAAAAAAATTTCTTTAAAATTTAATATTTTTAGCTTATAAGCAATTTAAACTTTTTGTTTTATAATATAAATACAAATAATACAAAAATATAATTTTTATTTTTAAATATTATTGTACTAAATTTTATTTAATAGTTAAATATTTTAAATAATTAAAAAAATAGATTTGAGATATTTTTATAGTAATTATGCAAGCAAATTTGGCTGCAAATCTTTGCAAATTAAGGGATAGTATTCTTAAAAGTATCAATTTTGCAAATTTTTTAGATAGATTAGCAGAAATTTCTATTTATACAGTCAACTCTTTCTATACCAAACCCTCGAGTCTGGCCAAAAAAAAAAGTTTGCTATAAAAAATTACTATGTTTTTTAAGAAACGATAGCTTTTTTTATACTGAACTATTAAGAAATTTTAAAAATTTAAGTTCATTATATGCGGAGTTCGTTATAACAAGGTTCAATATATTTAGAATTGACTATATAATTAATATAATTTTAAAAAAAGCTTTGAATTTTACTTCAAATATAAAAACAACCCTTGATTTTGTATCTTTAAATATGCTTAAATTAGTTTAAAGCTTATATATTACAGTAAACTCTTTTTATACTGAACTCTTGAGTTTGGCAAAAAAAAAGTTTGCTATAAAAAATTACTATGTTTTTTTTTAAGAAACCATAGCTTTTTTATACTGAACTATTAAGAAATTTTAAATTTATAAGTTTATTATATGCAGAATTCATTATAACAAGGTTTGTTATATTTAGAGTTAACTGTATTTATTGTTATGGATAATAGTAAAATTGGAAAATACTAAAATCTATGTAATTATATGATGAGGTGTATTATAGAACTTTAGCATTATCAACTTAAAGAATTTTACTATTAATGTTAGTGTTAGGGTTTGGGTATGGCCAGATTTTAATTATCCTAGTAGAATTTAGATATACTATATATAAAATTAATAAAAACCCAAACCTTAATCCTAATACTAATAGCAGTAGTAATGCTAGTATTCTAGTATTTATGCAAAAGATCTTCATGTGATCATATAAATTTTAATTATTTGATTTCAGCATATTTGCAATATTTATTTTTGATTTTTTTATAAAACATTAAATCAAAGCTATTACTGTACTAGGTTTTATAAAATAATATATAGAAAATAATATAATTAACTAGAATAAAGTTGTATTTCTATTAGCAGTATTGTACAAGAACACGTTCTGACTAAATTTTGTTCAAGTATTCAAAATTGTCCAAAATTGTTCAAGCCTATGTTTCAAGTTTAAATAATTTATAAATTAATTTAAAAAAATATATAATTATATATATTTTTTAGATGCTAATTTTATTTTTAAAAAATTAATTAAAATAGATTATTTTAATAAAATTTTAAGTAATTTTAATTTGAAAAAATATTCAAAATTATCCAAAATTGTTCTATATACAGCACTATCTATTAGTATAGCAGATTTTTTTTATAATTCTTTACTAGTTTGTATTCAAAAAGATAAAATATTAGGATATTATTTAAACTTGCCAAAATTTGTAACATGCTATGCTACTCTGGCATATAGAGTAAGTTAATAGAAAAGAAACAAATTATTTTTAGTAAAATTTTTAATTTTAAATTAAAATATTTTGAAATATATAACCAATTTGATAAAAAAATTTTATTTTAATCTTAGAATTATCTAGAATTAAAATAAAAAAAAATTTTATTGGATTTAATAAGATAATTGATAAAATATTTTTAAACTTAAAGTTGAGAAAACTTTTACTTAAAAAAATTTGTTCCTTTTCTATTGATATTCCCTTATGTGAATGATACCATATAGATTACTAGTAATAAACAACAACTAGATTAATAATTAAATAGCATAAAAATTTTATAAAATTTATAATATAAAGATAAATGCAAAAAAATTTAAACTTAATTGTTTTAAATACAAAAAAGAAAATTAGCAAATAAAAAAGTCAAAGCAGAGACTATAAATACAATAGTTTATTTTTTGGTTGTGATTAAACCCAAATATGAAAGAAAAATTTATTAAAGAAAGCTAAGACATAATTAAACATTTTTATAAAACACTATATTACAAGAAATAACTTTAAGTTGACTTACATATGTTAATAACATATGCATAATTCTGAAAATTAGCTATATACTTCAATTAACAAAGCTTCCAAATCATATATTAGATTCTATCTACTAACCTTATATAAGATTAGTTAAGAATAAGATCAAAATTACAAACCAAAATCAAGCTGACCCCAAATTTTTATGAGCCCCATTAAGCTAGCTCGATTTAGAACACTATAAAAACTTCATACCAGTCAATACCCAATGGTACAGAATGCTTGCACATTGTACTATACAAGTTAAGCAACAGTTATGTTCTCAATAATTCTTATATTCATACATACTTTATAATTTTTTTCTTTATTTAAGCAACACTAAAAATAATTATTTAAATACTGATATCAGATGCTTTTATAAAAAAAGGTTTGAACGTTGAACATTGGAGAGTGCAGTGCAATGTTTGAAATCTGTTTTAAGATTAATATTCTTATGAGAACAAATTATTTAATTTAATGTTCTCAAAATTTTAAATTTTATTTATGTTCTCTGCAGAAAAAAAATTTAATTATATTCCCTATTTTTTAAATTTCCTATTCCGGAAAATAACGGGTATTTGTTCAAATTTTTGTCGTCTACATGTATATTAATTTTCTTTTTTTGGTAGTTTCGGAACTTTACTCAATTTATAATTGTTAATTCCATATGACATTATGAAATTATATTTTTCGAGTATTATATTCTCAAAAATTTTTTTTCATAAAGAACATTTATAGAACATCAAATGTTCACAAATCCTAAAGGTATGTTCTCATAATAATTAGTGATACAAAAATATTCAATCGATTAGTTGATAAATCATTTTATCCAACTAAACGATTAATTCGATTAGTTGACTAATTGATTGATTGACCAAGTTAGTTGAATAAATAAAATAAGCGAAAATACACGTAAGGTAGCAATTGAAACAGCCGTGTTGATATGATCGGTTGATTAATCGACCAATCGACTAGTCGATTAATTGATTAGTTGGTCAATCGACGATCTGTAAAATTCAAATTAGTTGTCAACTTTACAACTAATCGATTAATTCGATTTTCGATTTGTATTACTAATAAGAACATGAGAACATAAGATTTCAAACACTACATAGTGCGGTATACGATGTACAACCCTAACGGTTCGATAATTTTGGATAAAATTTCGCAAATACTAATATTACGTCTATATGAACAAAGCAATAGAATCATTTTCATTTATTTAAACAAAAAAAAAACTGTAATATGCAAAGTGTCTTTTTTTTTCATAAAAAAAAAAGTGGGCAAAAGAAAGGACTTAATTTAGTTTCGTTTTTAAAGAAATGACTCTATAGCTTTGTATGTAGGACATAATACTAGTCTTTGCAAAGTTTTATCCAAAACTATCGAACCGTAAAAATTTGTATTTACTTATTATAAAATTATTACCTATCGATCGCTATCTGAAAAAAACAATTCATTAATATGACCATACATACCGGTAGTTTTGATTTACATAGTACCCAGTTTGAACATGTTAAAAACTAAAACAAGAAGAAAGAAATTTATTTAATATCAAAGGAAAGATATTTAGTGTAGAAAAATGACACAGTCACGATTTATAAAGTCTCATTGTGAAATTATGGACTTTATTTCAAAAACATCATTAATTTGACATTATAATAAATTAGATATCTATAAAGTTGCACTTGACTGAAATTAGCCCTTGAATCTTGCACGCGTTAACAGTAAATTTTAGACAATTAGCCCCTGAATCTTGCACGCGTTAACAGTAATTTTAGACAAGTGTAACTTTTATACCCAAATTAGCAACTTGTGAAAATTTTTTTTTTAAAAAAAAAAATGCAAGACGTTAAAGAAAAAACCATGGAATGACCAGATTCGAGAGCTTTCTATTAGCAATGAAGTTTTGAAAAAAAAATTTTATTACTTAAACATATTCAGTACGTAATAAACATGACTCTTGGTTATAACAACACTGTTTCGAGACGTTAAAAATGCCACTGTGGTAAGTTTTACCGACATTTTAAATTATATTAAATTATATAAATTATTAGGAATTCAGAAAAAAAAAATGTCGGTGTAGAAAAGTTTTACAGTGATTTCATTCTATACATAATATGTATAATCTTATTATTTGAATTTCCAATAAATAAATATTATAAAGTTCAAAATAAGATTGTTTTAAAAGTAAAAATTTTGAAGTAAATTTATCCGAATAATAGACTATTATTTGAACACATAGTATATAATATATAGTGACACGAACTAAAAATGATATTTTCGAAATAATGATGAACTGTGCCTCAAGAACAGCCTTTTTTTTCATTTAGGCTTGTCGTCAAAGATTATGACGTAAAATTAATCAAAACAGGAGAATTTGAAATGCATAGGAGGATAATCATAACTGTAGATATTGTAGTTAAGTACCTCTATAACAGATAACAGATAAGAATACTAACACAAGTTTCAGAATTCGACCGAATCATCCTAGTCATGCCTCTTAGCGAGACGCTAATTTGTAAAT
This sequence comes from Gigaspora rosea, assembly GCA_003550325.1. Classification (NCBI taxonomy): domain Eukaryota; kingdom Fungi; phylum Glomeromycota; class Glomeromycetes; order Diversisporales; family Gigasporaceae; genus Gigaspora; species Gigaspora rosea. The sequence continues at coordinate 55,211 of QKWP01000950.1, forward strand.
TGTAATTGTAAATTGTAAGTAATACATTACAACATTACAACAACACAACATTAACGATTATAAATGACAAACCCAGTCGTGATAATTATTATATATTTAGTTGAAAGAACTACGTGAAAAAATTTAACTTATTTACTTTAATTAAACATCAAACTATAATCTATATATATATATAATATATATATATAGTTAAGTTTTACTTATAATCAAAATTGCGTTATTAAGCATGTGCAAGAATAGATAGTATCACAAGTTAGCTAGGACAGCCGCAACTAAATCGGTTTAGCCAAATAAGCAATATGAACGGCTAATGCAGCCTAAGATCGCATGATTATATAAATAATATAATTTGGACCAGAGTGCATAATGTTTGAGCGAAATTAAGCAATAAGAATCATCACAAGGTCCGAAAAATTCCGAAAAAAAAATTAGAGTAAATATTTTCCGAAAGACAAATAAATACTTTATATAATAACGATAACAGGATATAATATAAAAATATAACTGAACCAAAATTGTTTGAAATTAGGCGTTAGCCAGCTACTTAGCCTACTTAGCCAAAGTTGGCTAGGCCAAACGAAAAAAATACCTTACGGTTTTTTGCAAATTCGATAACTCGGATTGGGTTTTAACCCGACTCCATTGTTGGGAGAATTAATTTAAAGTATTTTAAATGAAAAAAATGATTTGCACCCTAAAAAAAAAAATTCTCTAATGCAAAAAAAAATTTGAATTTAAAATTTAAAGAAAAAAAAATACACATACTTACATACTTACATACTTACCTGTGAATTTCACCTGTATATTTCGAAACAAGTTGATTTTTTGTTATTTTACTTTGTCAAAATAGAGAAAAATAAAAATAGTAAAAAAAATAAATAAAAAAAAAAAAACGGATACATTAAAATATCAAAAATCGGAATCATTTTAACCGAGTACGGTAAAGCTCAACATAATGTTTTTAATTCTAACTAACTTTAGGTTAGGGGCGATATTTAAAAAAATTAATTTAATTAAAAATGATTAACACGATTAAAAATTTGATTGGCACAGGTAATTTTATGATGTACAGTACTTACGTACGTTACTTTTGTTCAACTAAATCCCTTAACTTTTAAGTTTGTACAATATAAACATTTCACAATACCAGGCATTCATTTTAATTATCCATGACATTGGTAAAAGGATAAAAATTTGGATTAAATAATCGGATTGATCTATTAATCTATTATTATAAGATTAACAGTAGTTATATTAGTTATATTCTCAGTTATATTAATAGATTATTAATAGATTATATTAAAAATGATTACTGTACCTGCAAATTTGCTTTTAATTACAATCATGACATTACAGCATTAAATATTTTTAAGAAAATGATTTTGAATACAGCTTAACTGACAGTTAAAAAAAATGAAATTGGTATTTTCATACTGTATACTGCATACTGTATACTGTATACTTTATACTGTATACCATTTGTTTCTCGAAACCTTATTTGAAAGAATTTTATCAGATATTATAATATATTCTTTTTTTTAATAATAATAATAATAATAATTATAATGATGAAACAAAAATAGTATAGTGTTTGATAGTGTTTTAGAAGTTTATAAAAGATCTTGGTATCTGCAATAATCATAAAATGGTTATCAATATAGAAAACATTAATTCTAAGAATTCTTTAATTCTTTACAATTTTAAATAAATATATGTATAAAAGAATAAATATAAATAATATATATATCATATATATATATATATATATATATATAATACTTTAAGTAGGTAAGTACTGTAAGTAGAAACAAAAAAAGCCAATTGATTCATCGCATCGTGCCAGAAACAGTATATGTTACGCGTCATGTGTGATGTTTTATTTGATAATCTTTACGATTAAAAAAAGAAAAAAAAAATGATTCCATAATCACAACATATTCGGTAATTACAATAGCATAGGTTTTGAATATAAAAGTTCTTATTTCTTACGTAGAAGTATATGCAGTACAAGTCTTCTACGCATATATAACCTTATAAGAAAAAATTAGATGCACGTTTTTTAAAAGAATATTTTAAGAAATATTTAACGTGTTATTACATTAACCCCAAACATTTTAATATTATACTGATTATACTGTAGTTAGACAAAGAAAAAAAAAAAAAGATCCCCCCATAAAAGATTTTAAAAATAATTGAAGATAGAAGAAACAATTACGTAACTAAAGTAATCTTTTGAAATGCTTTTACAAATCGATACCTTTTGTGGAAATTTTGATCTTCGAAAGACAAGCATACGTATAGTTCAATTCCAGGAATAAAAACATTTAGTAAAGTAAATATGTTTATGTTTGTAGATGTTGGTATCTGCGTACATAGATGTTTATTTATTAAAAATAATTAGTTAATATGTTACTACAATAACTGATAAACAATCACGCACAATTATACAAATTTCCTAGACCAAAAAAATACGTCAACCTTCTTACTTTATATATATATATATTTACTTTTAAACAAAGTTGCGTCATTCAAAAAAATTTTTCTTAATCTTTAGAGTAATTAATTATTTAGTAATAGTAAATTATTTTAAATAATAATAAAAAAATATATAACAGATAAAAATAGGTTTTTCCGTGTTACACGATTTCTTCCGACAAGAAGGAAAACTTAATCTCAATTTTCGGATTTATCACATGCACAAAAAAGACCGGATAATAAACCTTAGATCTACTTTTTACCTTGATAAATAATTTAGGATAAAAATATTATAGGATAAAAATACTACGTATAGGATAAATAAAGTATTAATTATAGGATAAATATAATTATAGGATAAATATAATTATAGGATTAATATATATTATATTATGTATATAGAATATAAATAAAATAAATAAAATAAATAGAATTTAAATAGAGTAAAAAAATACAAATTTGGTACGTTATGTATGTAAATAAAAAAAATCCTTTGTTATACAAACCAGGTATGATCCTATTGAAGTGTCAACTTTATTTCCTTTTGAAATAAGATTGATTTCAAATGTCGCATTTGATGAGAAGTAATTTTTAGTTAATGATACATTTAACGAATCACTTGAAATAGAATCATTAAGGTCATCATTAAGGTCATTTAGGGATTTACTTTAATAGACTGTAATAGTTGAAATCAATTTACAAAAAGAGAGGTCTGTCACCACTCCCCTGAGATCCATTCTGATTGAATAAATATAGATATATTTAAGTATTTAAGGTATTTAAGGTATTTAAGGTATTTAAGGCATTACACTTTTCTATGATATCAGTAGATATCTATATCTAACCATATTCTTTTAGAATTTCGGAAAACCACATAAAATTCTTTTTCTAGAATTTTTTAATGACAATGACTGTCTGTTTGAATGGTTTTTACAAATTTAATAATAAAGTTAATAAATATTATTTATTTGTATAGTACTTACGTTACGTATTGATAAATTTAATTCTGATTGTATTTTCCTAAAATTTTTTTTTTTTTTTTTTTTTTGGGCTGGAAATCTGAAATCCTTGTAAAATAAAGTCCACACAAAGACTTTTTCATAACGGTAAAATTTTTATATTAACAGGATATTAACTTGTAATTTGTGTTATTCTGTGTTGTTCCGTGTGAAAAAAAACAAGAATCTTTTAACTTAAATGAGGTCAATTTGGTTCAATTTAGGTCAATTTAGGTCAATTTAGGTCAGTCAAGGTCAATTTAGTTCGATTTAGGTCGATTTTAGAACATTTGTTTATTATTAATAATAATAAGTAAGTAAGTAAACCAGGGACCATATTTTCAAGAGACATTGCGATTGTTATAATTAAAAATGTTATGTAATTTATAATCGAATTTATAATCGAATTTACTATATATATATTAACTTATAAAACGATAAACTAGTTTTATTAAGCATCCAGTTTTTTTTTATCTCGAAAATCAACCAAAAGAAGTTTAGCATACAAATTAAGGAAAATTAATTGCCGACTTGACCGAATATTCTATAGTCTTTTTTTTTTTATAGTATGTATCACAAATACTACAAATACTGCAATTACCACAAATACTGCGCAATTTTTAAGAAGTTAAATTTAGAATTTGTTTTAAATACCAGAATTAGTTATATAACAAAGCCGTGCCACGAATTTTCTTTTTTTCATGCATTATTATTTCATAATAATAATACGTAACGATAGATTTTATTAATCGAAAATTCATAATGATTTAATCGAAAATTCATATTGTTGTAAAAAAAAATTATATACAAAATTTTTTTTTTTTTTTTTGTTTTGTTTAGTATGTGTGTAAATGTACCCTGATCCCAAGACCACCCAAGACCGCATTACCGTATTTTTTAGAAGTAACATACCATTTACATCTTTAAAGAAAAGCCATTAATATTTATACTATCTGTACTATGTACTATGTGCGCTATGTGCTATGTGCTATGTGTGATAAATAACATAAATAACATGATTATATGTTTAAAAATTTTAAAAAAAGGACAACAGATTAATGCAGAAATGGTGTACATTAGTTTTTTTTTTACGTAAATATATATATATATATATTTTTTTACGTAAAATGGTTTAAAAGTTTAAAAGTTTAAAAGTTCAATAGACTATAAGATAGACTATCAGCTATATAGATAATATAAATCTATTAAAGAGAATTTAGAATTTTCATAAAGCTTAAAAAAAAAAAAATAAATAAATAAATAAAAAAATCTTATATATATATAAAAAAAATGCATGAAAAAAAAAAAAGTTTAATTATATTATATTTTTTTGTTTACCCGGGTATGCTATATAAAATCTTTATGATACGAAAAAAAAAAATTTTTTAATTTTCATAATTCTACATTTTAGGAAGTCCAATACCAATTAAGCAAATCAATATCTTGTTGTGTAAATTGAAGAAGTGAATCTGTAATTGGATAAGTCATATTTAGAGGTGTTTGTTGGAATTGTGTTGTTGTTGGAACCACAAGAATTTGTGGTGGAATCATATAAGGTTGATAATATTCATGATATTCATGATTAAGATTACAAGTTGTGGGTGGTTTTGCCCGGGATGTTGGTTTGTACTTGTATCCTGGGTATCTTTGTGAATGTAAATTTTGAACGTCAAGAGCTAAACGTTCGTAAAGTTCCTGATTTTTATAAAAAATATATATGTGTGAATTATTGTGTGAATTATTATGTGAATTATTATGTCAATTATTATGTGAATTATATGTCAATTATTGTGTGAATTAATTATTAAGTGAATTGTGAAATTATTATGTGAATTATTATGCGAATTATATGAAATATTAAATTATGCAGGAATTATGCAAATATTATGCAAAAAAATTATGCGAGAAATTATGCAAAAAATTATGCAAAAAATTATGCAAAAAATTATGCAAGAAATATAAAAGAACTATCTTTAAAATTATCTTTAAAATTATCTTTAAAATTATCTTTAAAACTATCTTTAAAAATATCTTTAAAATTATCTTTAAAATTAAAATTTAAAAAAAAATTACCTTTTCTTGTGGTGAAGCACTACGCCATAACATTCCAGTGACCTTGCTTATAACTCTCATATTATGTATTCCACGTTGTTTTGCTTGTTTATGTACGTTTTTTCTACAGAGCAAGAAACCATTTGGAGGACGTGGTATACCTGAAGTTTTCTGTTTTGAAGGATTGATCAAATCTTCAGGTTTATTATAATAAGGTGGAAAAACTTTAGTTCTATCAAGTTTGTGCATTAAAATGTCTGCCATATCGCTTAAAGACGATGATGACGACGGTGATGATGAAGATGATAGGTTTTGTTGTTGAGATTTATCAATGGCCATATTTATACGTTATATATACAAAGCTAGGTATGATATGAAAAGGAACTTTTACAACTTAAAAGATCGATGGTTTTAAAGGCCACCTTATATATTTCTTTTTTTTTTTGGGACATAGTAATATATATAGAAGTGATCAGTTGTTAATGTTGTTGTTGTTTAATGTTATTCAATTGAATATACATACTAAATAAATGCATAGTGACGCATTTTAAAATAAACGTGTATCCCAGGGATGCTTAGTTAAGGTCATGATACTGTGATATAGGTACAGTATAAAAAAAATAAAATAGTTGACCATGTGCCTCAATTCAAAAGATTATTGTATCCTTAAAAATTTTTCAAAACTTTTAGGCGTAATTCATTTTAATAATCTTTTAATAGTAACCTCTAGTGTATTAGCTACTTATTAACTCCGTAATCGTCATCGTCATCATCATTTTTTTTATTTTATTTTTCCTAAAAACAATGGCATAAACGATACATATTAGATATATATATGGATATGTCGATGTTTTATATTTAAAACTTATTAATGACATTTTTTTTTCATTATATGCATATATTTGTATTTTTCATGATAAAAATGTTATATGCATTGCAAAGTAAAATAAAGTCCTTTGTAAATCGACTGATCTTATGATTATTAAAAAGTTCTATATAATACTTGTTATGGTATATAAACGATTATATTGTATGTTTTTCTTTTTTTCATTGGTAATTTATCACAAAAAAAAAAAAAAATCACATATTCGAAAAATTTTTCGAGCATATAATTTATTAGATACACAAAAAACATTAATCATTTGATTTAATTTTAATTATAAAGGTACATACAGTAAATAAATGTATGAGCTTAATATTATATTACAATTATATTACAATTATATTACAATTATATTTACAATTATATTACAATATAAATTCTCCGTATAATTTTTTTAAAAATTAATAACCTTATATAAGTTACACATTTAAAAAATGCGGCACATCATCATTTAAATTACTTACAATTAATTTTTTTAATGGTTTTCGTTTTAAACGACTTTTTAGGAATTTAATTTGTGTTTCATGTCTTCTAAATTATTAATCAAATACACCGAATAGTTGAATACACTTGAATAGTGGCAGTTTTTTTTTTTTTTAAAGAAAAAAAAAATTTTTTTAAAATTTTTTTTATGTACACTATACACTACAGGAAAATTTTATGGAGTCAATCGAGCTCATTGACAGCTAATTTAGCCGACATCACGACGAGTGATAATTTGTTAAAAAATATATATTTCAATTAATTAATAATTTAAATGTTGTTAAATGTTAAACTTTAATCTTATATCCTATGTGATGGAAATAATTTGACGTTTAATAAATTCTAATAATCTAATAAATTGAATCAAACAACAAAATTTCATGTGTATTATATGTTTGGTAAGACATTATATGAATACTGCCCAAAGAAAAATGCACTGCGTACGTAATGGACCAATTATACTTTGTACCGGATACAATATGTCTTTTCTCATGGCTGCACTCATATTATACATTATAATAGAATTAATAGAATTAATAGAATTAATAGAATTAATAATAGAATTACTGGAATTTTTTGCATCAATAACTCAACGCCCCATTAAGTTTCATATGAAAGATACAATAATTTTTTTTCTAAAAGATCATTTTTTTTCTATCAAAAGAAATTTATGAAAGAAACCTCAAATTTTCTCACGCCATTACTGAATGTCAGGTGATATAAAAATAGCGGTAAGTATGCTGGTTTAAAGGTATTGTTTAAAAATATTTAAAACTATTTTAAAAAAAATACTGTAAACAAACTAAAATTCGGAATAATAATCATTCCCAATGTTTTTTTTCGCTAAATAGTTACTAAATAGTTGTACAAATATTCATACCTATTCGTGTGTCGATACAATAATGCACTTCGATTGTTGAATATCTTTGTGCCACTGTAGGATTTTCGAATCAAATCATTACCATCAGTTCTTCTAACGTCATCTAGCACTTTGATCGACCATTTCCATTGTAATTGTATTAAAAGTTTTAAATTGTTTTTGTACTAATTAATTGGTACTATACTATCTATGCTCTATATTTATATTTACTGTAGTTCTTACTACAGTAATACAGTAACTATAGGGTTATCTTTTTGTACTCTAATATGCTAATATATGCGTTCGTTTTTAACGTTATTCATTTTATTTGACTACATGTTTTGAATTCACTCCATATGGATACCATCAATGATACTATCATTTATCATTATCATTGATATTCAATCTAGACCCCTATTTATAAATAAATGATCCGTCTTAATTATATGCATTTAATTTAACTCTCAGGAAAGAATTAAAAGCCCGAATAAAAATATGTTCGTCTGATTTCCGTTTATCATGAATGAATGACTATATATTAATTGCTATATATTAATGACTATATATTAATGACTATATTAATGACTATATTAATGACTATATTGAATATTGAATGTATCACCTTATGAAATTAGACATGTGCACACTTAAGTACCAATAAATAATCCGTAGTCTTATTAGTGAAACTTGTTATTCGAAATTTAATGTCGCACATACATTCTTCTTATTTCTTTAAATCCCTTTGTCATCTATAGTATATAGAAACGGTGCGGTTTAGAGATATTCTAATTAATACATTCTAATTCTGTAATTATCTGTTATCTGTTAGTATGAATATTTTTTACACATGATCTCTCTAATTGGTCGATCGCGCAAATTTTGAAATATTTCATGTTAATTCTCTCTTATTTGTGATATATTTATTTATTTTATGATCCTTTCAATTATTCATTATTCATTTATTCATTATTCATTAATCTTTCATGTGGTATGGCTATATTGAAAGTTATTGAGATTTTACCTCAATCTGATGACCTTTTCATACTGTAATCCAAGAATAGATTTTTAATTATTTTGTATCCATGCATTTTTTAGGACTATTTATCGGAAAATTTATAATTAAATCACAATCATAGTAATAACTCTATTAATAAATGTTGCTTAGCAATATTTCTTTGGTATACTTGATAATGATTTCTTGGCATTGATTTCTTGATATATCTTGATAATGATTTCTTTGTTATATCTTTGTAATGATTTCTTTGATATATCTTGGTAATGATTACAAATTATCATACAAATGATCATTAATAAAATGAATTTATACACTGTTACTGAATTTAAAAAAAAAAGGCTAAACATTTTTCAAACCTACCATGAATCATTGATCTTTACAAGATTGGTGATGCATAAGTTTTTAAAAATACATGTTGCGATAATTTATATTCATTAATCTTTCATGTGGTATGACTATATTGAAAAGTAATTGAGATTTTTATCGCAATCTGATGACTTTTCCACAAAGAAAGAATAAATTTTTAATTATTTTTGTATCCATGCATTTTTTAGAACTATTTATCGGAAAATTTATAGTTAATCAATTCACAATCGTAGTAATAAATTTATTAATAAATGTTGCTTGGCAATTATTTCTTTGGTATATCTTGGTAATTATTTCATGTGGTATATTAGTAATAATTATAAATGATCATATAAATGATTATTAATAAAATGAATATATACACTGTTATTTAAAAAAAGGTTAAATATTTTTCAAACCTACCATGAATCATTGATCTTTACAAGATTGGTGATGCATAAGTTTTTAAATACATGTTGCGATAATTTTAATTTGAATGAAAAAAATTCAGAATACAAAATGAAATACTAAATTAGTCTTATCATTTAATAATATATAAATTAAATATAATTTTTAATAATATATAATTGTTAATTAATGCCACTCTAAATTTTAATAGTAGCAGAAATATTTTAGTTAAATGAACTTTCATTTTTGCTTTAATTAAAGTTTTTCATTGAACCTTTTCTGTTTTAATGTTAATAATAGATTAATAAAAATAGGCTAATTTATCTCCGTATTATTGTGATTAAAAATCTTCATTAAACATTATGAACCATTTACGCATACCAATTTTTTATTATTTAATCGCTAAACAGAATGTTCTCTGACTAATACTTGTTTAGTTATACACATTTTATTTAGTCCTTCCAGAATTTTATTTAAAAAAATTTAGCAAATCATGTATGCTTGAAATTGTGTAAAAGCACGTGACTTTGTCCATCATCACCATAAACCGTGATTTCTGATAGCATTTATTTTTTATTCATGATAAAAAAAAGCTAATATCTTTGAGTATATCTTTCTTGAATATATCTTGAATATATCTTTCTTGAATATATCTTTGAATATATCATCTTGAATATATATCTTGAATATATATCCTGAATATATCTTGAATATATCTTTTGACTAAGAAATCCCAATATAGTTTATTCACAAATAGAAATTAAATATATGTTTACTCAATTATTTACTGTATTATTATTAAATAACAAGGATTTTTTTATTTTTTTTATTTTGTAAAAGTGTCTACTATACTGTCATGCCCTAAAAATGCAAAAGTGTCTAAAAAGAAGCGAATTAAGCCTACTATACAAAAAAAAAAGTTTGTATGCAAATTTTTTAACCCATTAATTAATTAATATCACAACCAATATATATGAAACAACATAACTCTTAAAATCATAATGAAAAAGTCCATAAAATCCAATACATATTATTGAAAAAAAACATATAGTACAATAAGCTCAGTAAAAATAAATATAGATTTTATATTAATTAATCATTATCAAAATGATTTTTTTTTTTTTTTTTTTGAGTATTGTACATATACATATCAAATAAATCGTAACTAACTTATGTACGCAATGTTTATATGAATGTTCTCGCGTACAAAAAAAAAAAAATGTTTTTAAAATAACTACTGTAACTACTACTGTAATTACTACTGTAACATTATAACTATTACTGTATTATAACTACTATAACTACTATAACTACTGTAACTACTGTTGCCATGTACCAGTAGTAGAATATAATTGATACATTCCGGTATCATCTATTAAATTGTTGTATTGAGTTTGATAATATTGAAAATAATCATGTTCTTGTGGAGATTGTGATAATAAATCTGTTGTTTGATAATTAACTTGTGGATTCGTCATTGGGGTAGAAAAAGATACTGAAGATGTATTCATATATGGATTATATAAAGGTACTGACTTAGATCGTGATGTATTCATATATGGATGATATAAAGGTACTGATTTATTAGAACGTGATGTTGGTCTATATCTGTATCCTGGATGCTTCTGAGAATGTAAACTTTGAACATCAAGTGCCAATTGTTCATATGTTTCCTTTTGAAATGGTGAAAATATTGAATATATACATAAAAATGAATAAAAATACATAAAAAATGAATAAAATACATAAAATACATAAAAATGAATATATACATAAAAAATGAATATATACATAATATATACATAAAAATATGAATATATACATAAAATAAATATTAAATAATAATTTTTTTTTTTACCTTTTCTTCTGCTGAAGCCTCTCTCCATAACATTCCAGTTACTTTTGATATTACACGCATATTACAAGTTCCTTTCGATCTGGCTTCTTTATGTACATTTTTACGACATAATAAAAATCCATTTGGTGGTCTTCTTGTACGTGAGTTTGGTGTTGATCTTCCTATTAATTCTTCTGGATTATTAATAGCTGGTGGGAAAATATTATTTCTATCCAAAATTTTGATCAAACTTAGTGCCAAATCGTTTAAAGATGATGTTTGCATAGCCATTATTATAACTTTTTATTTTATTTTATTCTTTTTTTTATAACCTTTATATTTTTTCGCGATAATAAATATTTATGTAAAAAATATATAAATTATTTTATTTTAAAATTTTTTCGTGATGATTATTTTCTATGAAATGGGAAAAACTTTTTTAAAAAAATTTTTTTTTTAAATATCTTGGCGACTTTTTTATATGGAAAAGAAAATTTTATAAAAAATGCTTCGGACTAAAAATCCGGTTATGTGTACAAAAAAATGCATTTATCACGATACTGATTACTAAATATGCATTGTGTTTCCTGTACTTTTGGGGCGTAGAAAAAAAGTAATCTATCTTGTTAAGATAAATCAATACATCAATACATATATGTAATTTTATTTTATTTTTTTTGTATTTTTTTTCTACATTAAAAAAAAAAAAAAAAAAGTTTGATATTGAGTTATATTCAACTATATTACATTGTAGAAACAATTATTTGCTAGTGTTGAGTTTTTTCTTACTAGTCAAAACTCGATCTTTCTCAAATCTTTATCAGACAATTGTAACTAAATATGGCTAGAACTTGATACTGAAACAGTATAGTAGTTCTTCTTGAATAGAATAGTAATGCTATATGCTATGCTAGTACGCCTGATCAAATAATTCAGCAGCAAGAGCGCGTCAACAAACTATAACATGACACTTCTAAATTCGGTCTATATGAATGCATATTATACCTTTTTATATCACATAAAAAGAAGATTGCATTTCTATCCGGTATAATTAAAGAATCATCCGACCGCAGAATATTTTAAACTTTCAGATGACATGTTTAATGAAATCGTATGTGTATCGATAATAATTTTATTACACACGAAAATATCTATAAAAGTATATATATATATTCAAAGAGATGTTGATCTAAATTTATTAGTTTTTTATTATATTTATTAGTTTTTTTTCTTTTTTCTTTTTTTTTTTTTTGATTTACCGGTAAATACATTTTATCAGACTTAATTTTATTAGGTTTCGTTCTTTTTTATTGTATAGTTATTACATTACATACATTAGCATTTTTTACAAGAAAATTTCTTTTACATTAACTCCTAATACACGGAACTGAGCACTCCGATCCGAAAATTTTAAAGATATTCATATCTTTATTACAATTACATATTAGCATAAATGTTTTTAAAATTTGTACACATCCGTATTTGTTTATATCTTTAGTCACGGTGTCATACCCCGCATATTTGGGTCACGCGCGATACATTTTTATTTACGTATCATTATATCGAGATATGTTAAAAATTTTCAAACATCAAAGTTCCCCCTTGATCATTTTACGTTAGTGTAATGTTTTACCAATGAGGTAACAAGCCACTTATCTCTATTTATCAAATTATTTGTTATACGATGGTTTATATGACTAAATTGGAAGTATGTATTAAAGCTTTCTAGGATTAGCATAACTATAAAGTTTTTGTATATATATAAATAAGCATATCAGATATCTGAGATAGTATAAATGCTATATATTTATGTCAAAATATTTATGTACATATTTTTTCATCGTTTAAAATTGAGATAAAAAAAAGTTATGGTTTTATCTAGAATTCTCTATCCTTTTTTGTCATTTTTCAATTACAATTTTTGATAGCAGATCGTAACAATCTTGGTCTAATTAGGTAAATTTTCAAGGTTAGGATAACCTTCTGTTTGGTAGTACATCAACATAAGTCAACAATATTTTTAAATGGCTGAAATTTTTTAAATTACAATTTTTATTTTTTTTATTTTAATGACATAAGCTTTTTTTTTTTTAATTAAAATCGTAGTCTAGACACTTGTTTTCTATATTTAGAAATTAGTTACTATTTTTGTTATTTATTAACATTATATATTTACACATATATTTTACACATGGTTTTTTTATTAGCATTATACGTATTTGGGGGGTTTTTTATTATATATTTGCTTATCATATTCTCACGTGAATGATATTATTATATTCTTGGCTAGGATACATTTGGTCAAATTTTTTGAATTAATTTCCGTATAATTTTACTAATCAACCATTCGGATGAATTTATTATTCCTTAAAAATAATTTTTATAATAATAATTATATTGTTATACAGTATGTAGTTTTTTATATTACCAAATCATTTTACATATCTGATATGTTCGTACATACGTAATGTACGTTTTAAAGTTATTTTTCTCACAATATTTCCGAAAAAGTATTAATCAATATATTACGATAAATTCTGTTGTATCAAATTTATCAGATTTTTAGGAGGTGGCTAAGCAAATAACGATAGGCAAAAAAAGAAAAATTTATATGATTAAGGGTACATACTTTATTAATATATATATATTATATACTGTATATCAAAAAAAAAAAAATGTAACTGGAATATATGGAATATAGAATACAACTATATAGAATTGAATAAAACTAGAATATAACTAGAAAATAACTAGAATATAACTAGTAATAAAATGGGTTTATATATGCTAGTGCTTTTCTCCAAATTTAGAATAAATTGCATATCTTACGTACATACGTACGTACGTACTTCCTTACGCAAAAGATATATAGTTTATTATTGATTGGGCTCTTGCAGCGACTACCGCTGTCTATTTTTGATTTTAAGATCGTTTTTTTTTTTTTTACTAACACTAATGCTAGCGTGATTGTGACCCTGCATATCCCAAACGGCATATACCATTAACATTATCCCTTACTAGGGCTAATTATCAGATCTTAATAAAAATCATATGAATTTACGCCTGGTTAAAGAAAAAAAGTATGTACTGTACGTACTGTACGTACTGTACATACTTACTTACATACTTACATACTGATACGTACTTACATACGTACTTACATACGTACTTACATACGTACGTACGTACTTAAAACCTTTCTAATAGTATATTTCTTTACAAAAGGAATATTAACAGGTATAAGACGGGTTTCTTTATACATTAGATGTAACTTGGAGATCAGCAGCGCATATATCCACTAAAATAAATATTATTAAGTTGTACAAATACTACAATTTTAAACGATATCGACATTCGGAATATTTACGTACGTAACATATCTGGTATATACGTACGTACGTACGTACGCACATTCATACCTGATACGTACGTACGTATGTATGTGCGTATACGTACGTACGTACATAATCTATATAATGTGACAAATTCGATTCCTATTACATAGATGGTTAGTATCTAAATTCCCGCACTTTTTAATATGTCCCCACAAACAAACAAAATGCCGGATTTAATCCGGACTTTTTAACTGTCATGATTAATAAATGATTAAGTAAAATTAGATGGAGCAAGTCTTACTCCAATCCAACACGGGTTATATTTCAAATTAACATTCCTTGTACTCCAGGCTGTACTCCAGGCTGTACTCCAGGCTGTACTCCAGGTTATGTACTCCAGGTTGTACTCCAGATTTTGTACTCCGGGTTGTACTCCAGGTTGTACTCCAGGTTGGTGCTCCGGGTTAATGCTCCGGGGTGATGCTCCGGGGTGATGCTCTGGGTTATAAGAATAATTTGCACCACCCGGATTCTGCTTCAAATCACTTCATATGGACATATTTGAGTAGTGATGCAGTAGAATCTCAAGGAAGCGCACCTTATATATTAAGGTAAATTCAAATATATATATATATATATATAACTAATATCTCAAGTCATTAGGTTAAGCCGTATCGTAACTAAATTATAAGCATGTCGAAATGTGTATACACCGTATTATTGCAGTCATCTGTAACTGTTATATGGTACAACTCGTGATATGCTATACCAGGGTTGGTAAATGACCAGGTCATTTTTAAATGACTTCAAATGACCTTGAAATGACCGGTTATTTTGGTCATCTGAATTTTAGGTCATTTTGCAAATAAACTTGAGTCATTTGAATCATTTAATCATTTATATGCCCAACTAAACCAATGAAAGATAATAAATAACAAATAAATCATAATTTAACCGATTTCAATACTCGCTCAAGCATTTTTAAAACTTTAAATCTTAAATTAAAATCTGATTCAGAATTTTATTTGAACTTGAGCAGATCACAATTTCACTTGTTAACGATTTTGTACATGTAATAGTACGTAAGATGTAATTATTACATGCACATGTAGATGTATTAAAAATGCGATAATAAAAATATAAATTTTTTGAACATCTAAGTGAGTGATCCGATTTAAATTTGGTTTTTTTTTTCGTTGAGATTGATTGTCAATGATGATAAATTTGCTGAACGACCATAAGCACACTTATTTAACTAAATAATAAAGTAAATTGTAAGGTCAATACTTATGAACGTTTTCATTATCTGGATTTGATTGTCTCCCCTAATGTAACTTGATATGATCTAAATATCGCTCAATCAGCAATTTAAGTCAATGCAATTAATTGTTTAGCAATTTTGCAACGAATTCATAGTGCGAAATGCAAACCTTAAATTTTGACCTGTTAAGGTATTCTATGGAAAGATAGATTACAACAGCCCCTAGATTTTTTCAAGAATAATCATGAATCAAGTTATTCAGAAATCCAGATACAACTTTACAGAAAACTATGAATTTATTTAAAATATAGTTAAAATTTTAGCTTTGTTTATGTTATCCATAATATCTAAGTTGCTATCATATTTTTAACATGTCTGATATGGGGGTGAGTCAGTAGAAAAGGGACAAATCATTTTTATTAAATTTTTTCAATTTTAAATTAAAATATTTTAACAACTATTTAATCAAATTTACTAAAAATTTTTTATTTTAATCTTGGAATTATATAGAATTAAAATAAAAAAAAATAAAAAAATATTAAATTTATTAAGATAGTTGTTAAGATATTTAAGCTTAAAGTCAAGAAAACTTTTACTTAGAAAAAATTTGTCCCTTTTCTCCCCATATAAAAATTTTATGAAAAAAATTACAAATTTAATAATAAATATTTATAGGGTGAAGTTATTTGTAGCCG
Source organism: Gigaspora rosea (assembly GCA_003550325.1). Classification (NCBI taxonomy): domain Eukaryota; kingdom Fungi; phylum Glomeromycota; class Glomeromycetes; order Diversisporales; family Gigasporaceae; genus Gigaspora; species Gigaspora rosea. Next base: position 71,857 of record QKWP01000950.1, read on the forward strand.
TGGCTACATGTAGCCAAAATCAAAAATTATATATATCTCAAAATTTTACTAGGGTAACCCCTGTTGTGTTACTAAGCAAAAATGCTCCTCTCGCGATTTTACCCCAAACCTAACCAAAACCCTAACCCTAACTCTAACCCTAACTCTAACTCTAACTTTAATACTAATTCTAATCCTAACCCTAACCCTAAAGCTGCAAAATTTTTTATAAAAAAAACCATATCAATAGTACGGCTACATGTAACCTATGGCTACATATACATTAATTCATATTTATATATTAAAGTTATAATCAAAATTAAAGATAGGAAAATTATATATAAAGTTGATTAAAGAATTTTTTTTTACTAATAAAAAATAATACTTTCATAATAAAAATCTATAATTATAAAAGTGATTTTCAAAAACACTTAATTTGTTTAATTTTTTTATATGATATATAATTTTATATTGAAATAAATAAATCGTATAATAATTAACTATTATTTATAATAATAATAAATAAATTTTATTATTATTATTATTATTATTATTATTATTATTATTATTATTATTACTATTATTATTATTATTATTATTATTATTATTATTATTATTATTATTATTATTATTATTATTATTATTATTTATTATTATTTTGCATTTAATAAGGGTTAATAATTTTATGCACCTGCACAGTAGTGCACCCCTTTATGTTTCTCAAAATTTTACTAGGGTAACCCTGTTGCATTTTTAACAAAAAATGTTCCTCTCGCGATATTATTTTAAGTTCTAAACCTAACCCTAACTCTAATTATTATTTGTATTTGTTACTATAGGGTGCACTACTGTGCAAGTTGCACAAAATTAATAAATCCTATTTTTAATATATTTTAAGATAACAGAAGTAAAAAAAAATATTTTTACAATATTTTTATAATATATTTAATATGTTTTTTGCAATATTTTTATTTTATTCCACGTCTCATTATGATCGCATGACGGGATTTACGTGCTATTAATCAATAAATTTTTATCATAAATTTTTTTCTTTTTCTTTTTTTTTTTTCTTATTTGTTATTTCCACGGGGTGATAACAAATAAAGCCGGGGTGATAACATGCATATGTTATTTCCCCGAAAAGTTAAAAATGTAAAGGGAGACAAAGAAAATAATAGAAATAATTAATAATACGAGTCGCCGTCATGTCGTCATATGAAACGTTGAATAACTCATTTATTCCACCATGCCGGGGAAATAATTTAATTATTTCCCCAGTGGCGCACTTATGGGGCGCAAAGCGCTTCACATATGCCACTGGGGAAATATTTCGCCTTTCGCCGTCCCGGGGAATAAATAGTACATATTTTATTTTTATAATATTATAAACATATTTAAGAAAATCTATAGGTTTTAGTAAAGAATATAGAAAGGTGTAATAAAAAAAATAAAAATTTCTAGGAAATAGTGTTATCAGCAATTCATCGTAAGAAATGGTAACAATTATATATGAGGGAAAACCTGCCATCAGTCATTCAGTTATATTTCGTACATAATAAATTAGAAAGACTATATCTGATACAAATATAATTGAAAGCCTGATAACAGGCTTGCCTTGACGACGCTCAAGTAATAAACTATATAAATCACTCACCCTAGCCTTTCGAAATGATATTACTAAGCTGTTCAACATTCTTATTATATTCAGATAATAAATAATTTTGGCAATGTATTTAAAAAGAGTTCTAACACTTACCAAAGAAGAAAGCTATAAGAAACTGAAAAAACCTGCTCATGACAATGACACAGCAGAAGATGTTAAATGAAATACGAAGCCTTTTTAATTTTATCAAATAAATTATGAAGTTAAATTATAATGCGATTAGCTATTTCAAATTATTGATGAAAATTCAGACAACCCAGGTTATAAGAAAAATTTTGCTCCAGGTCACTCCATATGGAGCAAACCGAGTTCACTCCATATGTGTAATATAACCTAGAGGAGTAACCGGTTATAAGAAATAAATTTGCTCCGGGTTAATACATAATTATTAAAACCTCAACCCACTCCAATCTTAAAACTGGAGTATAACCCGGGTTGCTCCGGAGTATGTCTCTCTCTCTCTCTCTCTCTCTGTCGCTCCATTAACAACCTTACCGATGCCATTAAATGATAACAAACCGTTTTCAACTTCTTGTTTATATTATTGAATTTTATTAGATAATACTATCTTATAGTAAATACCGTTTTTCTTTTCATATAGATACCTGATAATATATTTAATATAATCACAATATATATACTGCACATATATATATATATATTTGATATCATGATCTCAACGGTTTTTTATCATATGCATAATCAAATCACGTATGTACTTACGTACGTATATTATAAATTCACGTATTTTTTTTATTCTCACAATAAATATATAATTATAGTATAAAGTTGTATAAAGTGCAATAACCGCCAAATATTTGGTTAGAACGGCTTTAAATTCTCACTCATTGCAGCATTGGGATTGTCAAAATAAAAACCGCCAACTTTACATAAAAAGCAGTGATGAAAAAGTAGGCGCTAAAATTTACTTATAGATCAACTATAACAATTGACATTTTTTAATTTCTTTTCTGTTAGTAAAAAAAAAATTTCATCACAAAAAAAAAAAAAAAAAAAAAAAAAAAANAAAAAAAAAAAAAAAAAAAAAAAAAAAAAAAAACAAACAATAAATTTGTCTATATAAAGGTAAAACAGCTAAGATCATATAAACATTTATGTTTTACAAGTTATTAAAAACTTGTAATGTTGATAAACGGTGTTTTAATTCTATCTTTCCGATAAACGTATAGAATTTTAGAATTTCGTGAACACTAAATGTTTAATTGGATATTAAACTTGTCAAACATATTTGAATTTCGAACTTTAAAATATACGATTGTCCATTGGTCATTTTGATAATCTAGTGTTACATAAAATCCAGTAATTTTTGACACTAAAAAACGTTACGATTATTGTGATTGAGGGTTCTTCTTTAAAGGCGCGTAACTCAAAAATAGCAAATGATTTGCCGATAATCGAAATTTTTTTTTTTGTTTTAACTGGTAACCGATAACAGAATATAGGCGTTTTAAAAAAATTTTTTTTTCTCATGATAACGAAATTCTTTCCTGTATCTGGTATATGTAAAATGCACATCGTTATATTAAGACAACCAGATAACCAGTTAGATTAACTAGTAACAATATCTGACAAGTACTTTATACTTTGTTTTATTTGTTTAGATGGCATAAGACCACAATAAACAATAAATAAAGTAAACGCACATGGTATCAAGTAACGGTGTTTAAACCATATTTTTTAGCCTTTTTTTTTTTTTTTTTTTAACGTTTGTCAATGTGTACTATGTTACCTTTTTTCATTAAGAACTTGTATTGTACTATTTTCTTTATCTTGAAATCTATTAACATATCATAAAAATTTCTTTCGCAAAAACAAATAAGGATAGTAATTTGCTAATAACATGATCCGTTATTTTGCATAGAGTATTTATTTTTTTTTAAAAAAAAATTTTGTTGACAATCATAGCATCGCGGTCTTGCCGCAGTATGTTAGCATAAATATTTTTAGATATATGTACAGTGTGTATTATCTGTTATGTATAAATGGATTATGCCAACAAAAAATTGTAAAAACTTATCGTGAATAAATCTTAACTAATTATTCCCCAGCTTATCTATCTTTGACCCAAACTTCCTTCCCACTCATAAATTGCTATTCTTAATATATATATATATATATTGACCTTAACTTCATAAGGGAGTCTTTCAGTTTATGGCTGAATCTGACCCATTAAACAAATTAATGGCCGAATTCGTTCCAGGAAACGAGCCATATCCATCTCCGTTGCGATCATTTTCTTCGTCAATGTTTAATAAAGGTTCATTGATGTCATATACCCTTTTATATATTTCTTTATCGTCGTCATTGACGGATTTTGCATAACATTTGTATTGGTATTGTTCAACTGGTCCTGCATTCCTCCAGCGTTCATTTTTAATAAATTCTGAAATATCTCTCCGTGCGTTCGCTATAGCGGCTTCTTGACAACGTAGATCAAACACCGTACCAAACAATTTTTGTTCATTCATTTTTGGTAAAGGACCGCCGCCTCTTTGACGCCTGAGATTTGTCAAATAATTATTTAATCTGTCAACATTGTTATCATAAAGTAAGTCAATCAGCAATGTTTGCTGGCGGAATGATTCAACGTCAGAATTTGTTATAGGATTCATTGTTAATAAAATTAGTCGTAAGACTGTCGTAAGGCTAGGAAAAGTAGTTTTTATTAAGAGATTGAGAGTGAATATATCACGGAAATGGATTTGATGTTAATGGTTGTAAGCAATATGCAAACAATTTCCCATTAACAATGAAAGCTTCTCTGAACTGGACGGGGGTTTTTTTTGGTATATATATAAAAATAAACTGATAATTACCGTTACTCTAATTTAGAAAAGGCGTTTTTTTTTTGACCCTTTTTTTCCAGTATAATATTTAAGTATAATATTTATCGATACACCATCTAAATCAAAGGATACGCAATAAATTACGACATTTTCCTCCAATAATAAATCAATAAATCTATTAGTTTATTGTAAATAGTGCGATTATGAGTTTTTTTTTTATGGTTTTATTGTACGTGAATATTTATATAAATTGTAAAATTTATGCTTAAAGACAAATTTTTTTACCGGTTTCTAAGTGATAATATTTACGTGTAAATTAATAATCTAAAAAAAAAATTGTAAATAAATTATTGTCTTACTACATCTTTATTTTTTATTGTACTATATAATTACCGGTTTGGATAATGATAACGCCAAGTTCTGGCGCTCTTAAGATTTAAAATAACTGGTCAAGTAAAAAAAAAATAAAAAAGGTTAAGTATGAATGTATTAAACTCAGTATGAAGCAAATATTTGTGTAGAGCCTATAATACTTCTCACTTAATGTAACATTTGATTGTAGATAAGGTTATTATCGCTAGAGCTTGTACCCGTATAAGTGTTACCCGGGTAACACCTGTCAACCGGGTCATAGCTATCGTTAACCGGGTGACCCGAATTAATTATCCATAAGCATGATAATGTGACGTACAAACGTATGTACAGTACGTATGTCCGTTGGGAGTGAGGTCATTTTAAATTTTATTATTTAAACCCAGTTTATTTTCCGACGGCCTCTAGCCATTTGAGAATAAACTGATTATGTTACAGCTATTATCATGATTCTCGGGGCACCTGACATAAAAATTAATAAATTTATCAGTTACCATTATCATTATACGTAGTTTTTTAAAAAAATGCATATAAGAGAATTTATGATTTTGCATCAATCAATCAAAAAAACGGTTTACCCGGATTATTAAGATGACCCAGTTTATAATGTTGTAAACGGTGAGAAACCCGGAGCTTAAATTTTTTAACGGGTGCAACCTCTAAAAAAATTACATACCCTTAAGAGCTACCTCAATTTTGCATTAGCCAATCAAACAAACCGGGTCAACCGGGTCAACCGGGTAACCCGGATTTTTTAAAACAATCCGGTTTGTGACCCGGTAATAGTCTGGTAAACGGGCGGGTTATCCGGAATTTGAAATTTATTTCGGGTACAACCTCTAATTATCACTACATTTACTTGTTTATTATACATGCGGCTATTACACTGTATATAAATGCTATCTATATCTGATATATTATATACATAGATAACATTTTCTAATATAATTGAAATTATTACGTTTGTGTGTATATACAAACAATCTGAGTTCATATCACTTTCTAATTTTAAATAATATCTAAAATAACGGCCAATCTAGATATATATTAAAGTTTTGCATTTAGTTAGTTACATTTTTTTCTGATAAGTCAGTCATACAAATTGTAACCACTCAATTTTAAACTGTAACCTTTGAATTACGTGTATAAACTAAATACGTACCTACGTACGTACGTTCGTACATCTGTACGTACGTACTTAATCTCTTCTAGCTGCGTCACAATACAAATAATAAATATTAAGTTACGTAACATTTAAGTATTTCTTTGATTTCTTATAAAAATAAATCATTTTTAATATATAAACATTCATTAAATCACTCCGGATATGTTAAATATATGAAATGATCATCTATCGGATACTACGGATACTACGGATATTACGGATACTACGGATACAATGGACATGCAAAAAAATTATTTAACGTTTAACGGCTAATATTATTGGTCAGATTTTTTTTTTTTTTTTGAGATTTTATTTAATGTGTAACAATCATAATTATATTAACTATTAGTATACAAAACAATAAAGATAAATTAGTATTTCTGCAAATTTTGTTCGTATAAGGCAGGGATATCATATTTAGTTTAGGGACTTAGAGACTAGTCCATTATTGATTAGTGTTTAAATGTCAAAATATTGTTAGTTGTTGGAAACAGCCTAAAAAGTACTAGTCTTTTAATATTTAACAGAGATAAATTCTAAATTTAAATTAATGCATATAATGGTTACTCTTTTAAGGTTTATGGTGACTATTATAACAGACAAGATTGCAGCAAGAGTAAGTGTTCATAAATATATATATAGTAACTAATAGCAATATTATAAAAATTTAAGTGAACTGCTATTCGCATCGACCATGGATTTTTACTATTCGAACCATGGTACGTAGATCATGACCAGAATTAGTTAGAGTTAAGGTAAGTGGATTTTCATAAAGTTAGTCATGGTGCGAATGGCAAAAAATCCATGGTGCGAATAGCAATTCCCAAATTTAATTACGTAATAAATTAATTATTCTTACTGCAATTGTTGCTATACCGAAAAAAGAGTGCCAATTATATGTGTAATTATAATTTAAAATTTTACCTACTTTAATTTTAACTCTAGGATACACAGGAGCTAAGTTGCTCAGGACTCTATTGCGAATATCATTACAGCAGTGACAGCAGTGATATATATATAAATAATATTTTAAAACAAAATTAAAAGATTAAACAAGAAAAAAATTTAGTTTTATCGCGATAGATTCAAGACATAATTTATGTATTCTTTATTAATTATTTATTTTAAATTATAATTGTATTATAGTGTCTAATATTATTATTAAACCTAAATTTTTTTTTTATTTATTATAAACTTTAAATAAAAGTTTATTATGTTAAATTTAAACTAACCTTTTATTTTATTTACGGTATATTTATATTTGAATAATTTACTTTATACTTAATAAAATAAAATTAATGAATAGGGTTTTACCTTTTGTACTACTAGTAGTACAGTTGAAAAAAATATGCCAAAAATTTAAAACATTTATATATCTAAAATAATTTTAGAACAGGGTGAAACCTGAGTTGCGAAATATTGAAATCCGTTTTTGTAGGGGTGAAATCCGCGTTTTATTATGCTTTTTATTATATAAAAGCATATTTAACCCTCATGTGATGAGCAGATTTCATTATTTTACAACTTAGGTTTCAACCCTATCGTATAATTTTTATATACAAAAATCTAATAAATGCTAAAGAATATTGGATTCTATTTTTTTAAAAATTAATTAATAAAATTTTCAAGAAAAACTTTAAAAAAAACAATTTCACTATATTATATATAGTATTGGTCGTCTTATTCATATCCACCGATTCAATTTTTAATGTATAAACTGTTACACAAATCTTTGCCATTAAGTGACGTGAAAACTTTCAATAAAAACTTTTTTTTTTTTTGGCTTCTATATGAGATGCTAAGCCGTAAAAGAAAGCACTATCACTAGTTGTTGAAGTGTTTGAGTATTTTCAGGTATTGAATGATTGTTGAATAATTGGTAAGGGTAAATTCGGAAGCAAATTTTTAGGAAAACGGCCTTTTAACTTACTTTCGGCTAGTGTTCCTGTCGGACAGAACCAAATCAAACTTTGCTTAAGTTCGAGTTCGATTTGATTTTCAAATCAAACCAGACTCGAACTATTTTTAAAACTATATTCGGCTCGGTCCTTATTTCAAACTTTTTTTAAAGTTCAGCTTGATTTGAAGTTCAGTCCTATATTTGCAAACTTGTTCGAGTTTGATAATATTAGGCTTCGATCAGAACAATTTAAAACAAAATTTTACCACATTTGTGTTTAATTTGAAAACATGGCACGCTTTTGGTTTATATTATCGTTATTTTTGATGTCTATCATAATTTGCTGTAAAAATTCTTTAAAACTTACAGACTATTGCAATATGTAATTAAATTTATGTTGTTAGTTTATATATCGTAATTTACTGTAAAAAATTCATTTAACAAACTTACCGACTATTGCGATGACACACAGTATGTATTTAAACTTATGTTAATTTGTATTGGCATTATTGATGTCTAACGTAATTACTGTAAAAAAATCCATTTAAAAAACTTACACACTATTGCGATAACACGCAATATGTAGTTAACGTTAAAGTTATGTTGGTTTGTATTGGTATTATCGTTGATGTTCTTGTAAAAAATTCAATTAAAAAACTTACTCACTATTGCAGTAACACACAATATGTAGTTAAAGTTATATTGGCATTATCGCTGTCTGTCGTAACTTTCTGTAAAAAATTCATTTAAAAAATCTACTTGCTATTGCGGTGAGTTAGTTTGTATTGACATTGTCGTTGATGTCTATCGTAATTTACTGTAAAAAATTCATTTAAAAACTTTCTTGATATGTTAATTCGTATTGGCATTGTCGTTGACGCCTATCATAATTTACTGTGAAAAATTAATTTAAAAAATTTACCAACTAAGTAACTAAGTATGTACTAGTTAATGTTTGTTTACTGTAAAAATTCATTTAAAAACTTACTAGTATGTTGTTAAAGTTATGTTTGTGTTGGCATTATCGATGTTTCCATCATAAAAAAAATTTTTTTTTGAGAGCAAACTTTTTGTTCGATGCACATTTTATTATGATTTATATCATATCATTACATATGTAATTACAAATATAAACTCTAATATTTATATATAGTAAACTTTATCCTCGAATTCAACTCTACCTAATTATAGTATCCCACTTAACTATTTCAAGGATTTATATACCTGCAATGTATTCTCTGTATTACCCACTTTCCAACAATAATCATTCATATAGGTGATTAATATATACTAGAGACAATTGTAATTTTAAGTTAACTCCCTGCATAGTACTAGTTATGCCACTATTTACCTCTTTAGGATCAATCTTCACCTATACACCAGGTTCCTCCTATTGGTCTTAAGGCCCTTAACTAGTTCAACTTTCAGGGCTTGTTTGACACATAGCATACATTCAATACTGATTTTGTGTTATGCTTATATATGTTATTGGAAACTTCTATGTATTGGTGAGATATGCATAATATTGTTACTCCTAACTAGGTTCATACAGTAGTACAGGTACTACTTCTAGTTTTCATCCAAATTGGTTGGTGTTTAATGTTGGTATGCCTTTGTATTACTATTTATCCTTTTTTATATGTTATTATACAACTAGCTTAGTATGCCATTAAATGCTATTTTTTAAGTTATTAACATTTTATATAACAAGCTGTCTCCTACATATTTAGTATATCAATTTTTACTATTGCCAAAAGTGTTTTTCATTGGTTAGATCAATCCTTTGCTACAGGTCTTACTATATTTCACTGCTTCTTTTACTACTCCAGTTTTCTTATTATCTAGTTATCCTTTTAAGCAAATATATAGACTGCTTAGGATATTGCCTAAGATGTCTCTAGCAGGACCCAGATATTTCTCATATAGGCATAACTGATCTATATAAATTTAGAAGTTTTTGCTACCTCTAAAATCAAGTAAATTTGCTAAAAGTTGAATTTATTATATATAAATTTTTAGTAATTTGCTAAAACCTAAATTATAACATCTAGATTTATTAAAATATTTTTGTTGCACAATACTTTTCAATTCTTTTAGATTTAAAATTAATATATGTTGTTTTAAAATTTATACTAATTGAAATATAATTAATATATATCAATTTTTACTAAGCTCAACACAATAATATTTGGTGATGATTTGTAAAAAATTTTACTATATTAACTTAAAAACTTTTACTAATTAAACTTGGAATGCATATATTCAACTTGTAGATCTCAAATTTTATAAAAAAATATTGAAAACTTTTAAAGATATTAAATTCTAAAATTTTAAATTATATGGCTTTTTTTTTATTTGAAAACATTAATATTTTTTTGTAAATTACTTTTTTGTATAAATTTTGAAACATATTTTGATTACAAAGGCAAATTTCAATAATAAATGTCAAAAGTTGTTTTATAAAACTAATATTTTTTCAATTTATTCTACAACTTTTGTTAGTATATCAGCAAAATAAATATATAAAATTTTTCGAAAGAAATTGCACTTTACAGAAACTTGAGATTTCTTAATGCGCAGTAACTGCATAGTAACTATATAGTTACTATTAAATTTAATATCAACTATATAATTACTATATAGTTACTACATAGTTACTGCGTTTTAAGGAATTTAAGTTTCTGTTAAGCATACTGAAATCTTTTAAAAAAATTGCAATTAATGCAAAATCTTTTGAAAAAACTGCAATCTTTTGAAAGATTTTGGTATGTATTTCTTTTAAAATATTTCAAAATATATTGCAAAATATTGCAAAATATATTGCAAAATATTGTGAAATAGGTCAAATAAAACAATGCAAACCTTTATCCAATTATTTCATTTAAGGGTTACAGAAGGTAATATATAAAATATTATAAAATAAATCTATAGTATTTTAAAATATTTTGCATATTTTCAAAATTTTTTAAAATTTTCACATTATCAAATTTTATATTTTTTATTTATTATAATTATATATTATATATATTATATTTTAATATTTTTAATCAATATTATATATTTTATTATATATTATATATATTTTAATTATTATACATTCTTTACATTATTACATATTATTTTAACTACTTTTACACTTTGTCGCATCTAATTCTATTACTATATACAAAAAACTAGCCCTACACACTTATTTTGCTTATCCTGTAGTTAGCTATTATTTTCACTTCTTAGTTTTCTATCGTTTTAGCTTGGTTATTTCTTTTGTTTTGGCTATAACTTTTATTTCGCTCTCTTTTTCTAAATACTTCCTAAAAATAATAAAGAAGTGAAAAAAATAAAAAATCTATTTCTTAGAAGTGTTAGTGTTTTTGCAAATTGCTAAAAAAATCTAGTATGTTCTTGCAAAGTGCTAGAGAAGTTAAAGCTAGTGTTCTTGTAAAGTGCCAGAAAAGTCACAAAGTGTCGAAGAAGTCAGAAATAAATAAAATAAAATAAAAATTGAAAAATAAGTAAAAAAAAACAAATAAAAAAAATGTAAGCAAACTAATAAAAAAAAATAAATGAAGCCCCAAATCTTCATTTCTCTAAAGTAAGAGTTCACATTCTTGCAAATTCAGAAATTACAAAAGCTAGGTTAATGTTCTTACAAAATGCCAAAAAAGTCATGAAGTGCTAAAAAAAGTCTGGGTTAATTTTTTTGCAAAGAGCAAGGAAGTAAGAGTTTTGTTCTTGCAAAGTGCTAAAATAAAATAAATTAATAAAAAAAATTTAAAAGTAAAACAAAAAAAATCAAAATCAAAAAAACATAAAACAAAAAAATAAATAAAGCGAAACCTTGCAAAAACTTGCATCTAACTAAATTATTTCTCTCAGAGATATCATGTTATAATATTGGACATTTGGACAATTTGGACATTTGGACAATGTCCAATTGTCCAAATAATTTTGATTGGACATAATAACTTTTTTTATTGAACATTAAAAAAAAATTGGTTTAATCTTGGCCTAAATTAAATTTCATTTTGACCAATATTTATTAGTACAAAATATCTTTATTTACAGTATATTTAAAAAGTATACTGATAATAATAATTATTATTATTATAAAAATATGCATATGTACATATATATTCATGCTACTAAATCAACATATTTTATTTTTTTTACAATATATATATTTGATATTGGCTAACAAAATATAATTAATCAAACAGAATTTTAGAAACTGTAAAATAATAGTATTTCAAAAAGAATAATAACAATAGTTGATTTTATTTTTAATTTAAAATAAAGGTATATTATAAAAAAAACAGGTAGCTTATTTCAGATATAATCGATTATAGTTAATTACAGATAGTTGCTACATAGTAAAGTCTAAATTTTACTATGTGAATTGATTAAAGTCATTTAAGTAAACTTATTCAAAAGATCAAAATACACTTATATTAAAATTTTTATTAGGATTAAAGAACTTTTTATTATTTGACTTTCGATTTTTACGTTCATCAAATATATTTTTTTAAAAAATTTTAATTTTTTCTTTGAACATAAAAATCAAATGTCAAATAAAAAAAAGTTCTCCAATACTAATAAAAATTTCAAAATAAGTATATTTTGATCTCCTAAAGAAGTTTGCATAGTAAAGTTTGGACTTTACTATGTAGCAACTATTGTCAATCGTGAGGTAACTTATTTTTAAGTCAAAGATGTTTTTGAGTTTTTTGACCAAAAGAAATAGTGTAACCTATTTTCAGCTTTTGTCATCATATTATTAAAATTGTTCAATAAAATTATTGAACAACTGGACATATGTCCAATTGACAATTTGAACATATGTCCAATAATTTTATAATTTATTTGGACATTGTCCAATGCCTGAAGGTCCAAAAAATTATTTGGATATTTGAACTGTGTTCAAATGTCCAAATATCCAATTAAATTATTTGGAAATTGTCCAATGCCAACCCTGATTTCTCTAAAGAAGCATTTTTGGAAATTTAAAAACTGCTAAGAAAATTAGTTGTGTGTTTTTGCAAAGTATCAAAAGTCTAAGTTGGTATGCAAAATCAAATTGGTGTTCTTGCAAAGTGCTGAAAAGTTGTTGGTTTTCTTGCAAAGAGCTGATGTTTTGCAAGTTCACAAAATCTTTTGAAAGATTGTGCTACTATAAATTTGCTGATATAATACAAAGTTGATTGTCTTAATAAACTTTTGCAAAAGCANTCTAAGTTGGTATGCAAAATCAAATTGGTGTTCTTGCAAAGTGCTGAAAAGTTGTTGGTTTTCTTGCAAAGAGCTGATGTTTTTGTAAAGTGCGAAAAAAATTAAAAATAAATAAATAAATAAAGAAAAACAAAATGAAAGCAATAAAAAGTGAAAACAAAAAAAAACAAACTGAAAATAAAAAAAAAACAAACAAACGATAAATAGAAAATCTAATTTATAAACAAAAGATCTAATCTAATCTTGTAATATAGATTTGTAGATTAATTTCAATATATTCGAAGTATTTCAATAATATAGTTCAATGCATCCTTGGTATGATCCAGGTTATATATCTACTGATACAGCTAGTCCTCTCAAAAAATATTTCGAATTCATTTTTGAAAACATTTTTGAAATATTTTAAAACCTGAAATATTCAAAATATATTGTAAAATATTTTGAAATATATTGCATATATAAAACTTACAAAAGATTTTGCAAGTTCACAAAATCTTTTGAAAGATTGTGCTACTATAAATTTGCTGATATAATACAAAGTTGATTGTCTTAATAAACTTTTGCAAAAGCATGTTGTCAGCTTTTTTTATTAAAAAACATATATATGAGGTCTTTACCTTGAAAATTATCTTACAGGACTATGTAAATCTTATAAATAAAAATTAAAATTTCTAGCTATCCAGTAATCCAATTCAAATAAACTTTTTTTATTTTGTAGAGCTTAGCGAGTTTTACAAAATAACAAAAATTTATTTGAATTGGATTACTGGGTGGCTAGAAACTTTAATTTTTATCTTTAAAATCTATATACAGTTACCTCTCTCTAATGCGAACTTCTCTAAACTGAATACTATTAAACTCTCTCTAAACTGAACAAAATCTTCTAGAACATTTGTAAATTTTATTATAAAGCTCGAATAAGCCATATATAACTTTTTGAAAACTAAACTTTTCCAAATTTTTACATAGTACCGGTAAAAAAAACAGTCCCAGCAGTTCAGATTAGAGAGAGTTGACTGTAATTCTGTAAGGTCATTTTCAAGGCAAAGACCCCATATTTCTTTGAAAATCACTTTTTATATCTGATATATATTTTAAAAATATTTTATCTATAGCAAATATTTTATTAATAAAGTGATTAAGCATCTTATGAAACTCATGTTTTTTTGGCTTATTATACAATTTTTTTAGTAAGGGAAGTGCAGAAAATCACGTAATTTTTTAGGGGGTGGGGGTCCCCAAATATCACGTCCTACATATATATATAAAGTATAAATAGCCAATCAAGTTAAAGAAAATCGATGTTTAGTTAATCGCAAATAGTTGCTACATAGTAAAGTCTAAATTTTACTAAGCAAATCGAAACAAATTGATTAATTAACCTTATTCAGCAGATCAAAATACACTTACCATAAAATTTTTATAAGGATTGGAGAATTTTTTATTAATTGACTTTTGATTTTTATGTTCGACAGAAAAATTAAAATTTTTTAAAAAAATATATTCGCCCCACAATTGACAAACGTTGTTACATAGTAAAGTCTAAATTTTACCAAGCAAATCGAAAAATATCGATTAAGTAACCTTATGCAGCAGATCAAATACACTTACCACAAAATTTTCATAAGTATTGGAGAACTTTTTATTATTTAACTTTTAACTTTTACGTTCGTTGAATATATTTTTTTGAAAAATTTTAATTTTTTTGTCGAACGTAAAAATCAAAAGTCAATTAATAAAAAATTCCCCGATACTTATGAAAATTTTGTAGAAAGTGTATTTTGATCTGCTGAATAAGTTTACTTAATCAATTTTTTTCGATTTGCTTACTAAAATTTAGACTTTACTATGTAGCGACTTTTGTTAATTGTGGGGTAGCTTATTTTCAGGTCAAAGATGTTTTGAGTTTTTTTAAATTTGATTGGTCAATAGTTCTATCACTAGGGGGGGTCAGGACCTATGTAAACCCTAATTATGTGATTAACTGCACTTCCCTAATTCAAAGTTGATTATTTTAATTAAGTTTTGTGTAAATTATGTTGTTAGCTTTTTTTATTAGAAAACAGATGTATTTCTTTAAAGAAATAATTTATACATCGCACGTGCGATGTTGTCGCACCTGCTGCAGATCATAAAATCAGGTGTAATGTAAAATCAAAACAATTAAAATAAACCTGTTTTTTCATTGGATAGGGTTAGGGTGAGGTATATATTGTGTGTATGGGCGAGAGGGTGGTTTTTATAGTAAAATTTTGCAAGGAATTTTTTTTGTTAGAATCCTAAGAGTAGTTTCATATACTCAATTTTAAGTTATAGACGATTTTTGACAAAACAAACGTTTGTTTTGAATTTTTTGATTGTGTAACATTACACCTGATCTTGAAATTTGATTGGGAGAGCGACATATAAGGCGCATCGCATGGGGCAATGAATAAATTTACTCTTCTTTAAAAATCACTTTTTTATATATTTTGAACTATATTTTGATTGTAACAAAAAATTTTATTAAAGTTTTTTTAGCAATTATTTTAAAAAATTTTACTATGCTTACTAAAAAAAAATTTATAACAATACTCGAAGAGCATATCTTAAACTTGAGAATTTCAAATTTTATAAAAAAATATTAAAAACTTGTAAAGATATTAATGTTTTTGTTAATTCGAATATCTACGTTTTCACAAGTTTTTCTTTAAACTTTAAATGTTTCTAAAAGGACTTTCTTAAAATGACCTTCAAAAATCTACTAAATAAGTTAAAAGATATGGTATTCAGCTATATTTAATTAAAATTTTATCAAAAACAAATTAATATTGATGAAGATATTTAGATTTTTAATTTTATTTCCAGATTCAGAATTTTCTAAAATTTTTTATAGTACCAAAACTACTCTGATTTCACAAGTTCAAATTAAACAAGTTAGTGCACTATTAAAAGTAATAGATACCAAATAAAATTTTATTTTCTGAAATTTCAAGTTATTTGGTTTGATTTTTATTTCAAAATAGCTTTTTTTTATTTGAAAGCATCAATATTTTTTTGTAAATTAATTTTTTGCATGCAGTTTAAAACATATTTTGATCATAGAGACAAATTTTAATAATAAAATATTAATAGTTGTCTTATAAAACTAATATTTTTTGACTCATTTTACAACTTTTGTTAGTACTACAAAATTGATTGTTTTAATAAAATTTTATATAAATAGTGTTGTTAGCTTTTTAATTTGTCCTTTTCAAAAAAGAAATAATTCAACAAAAAATAAATTATGACAATACAAAAATCCAACCATTTTGCCAAAACTAAAAATGGGACTATGGTCTGAATTGACTTTAATTTGCTAAAATTTGAATTTGGACTTTTAACAAAATTTAGTCCAATTTTGCTAAAAAAAAAAAAAAAAAAGCTTTATATCAGAGATGTTTAGAGTTTTTTTCTAGCCCAGAATTTGTATGTATAGCCTTTATGTAATAGAACCTTCTATAATATCTATTATTATATATAGCACTTTCTCTCTATAGTGCAATCTCTTTTTGGAAATTTCTAATCTATAGATACTAGTAAAATGCAATAAAATATAGTAAAATAATTTTACTACAATTGGTGCAATTAGTAATAAATTGGTAAAATTAGTAAAATTAATATTCTAATCCAAACTCATACTTTACATGGACTTTCACAGAGTTTAAATTCATTTATGGCTTTATTTTGATTATAAAAACATTTTGCTTCTATTTAATTTGAAATGTTAACCTTATTTGTGAAATTGAAGATAGTGTTAAAAATTATATGTTTATAGTATTCACATGAACATAACTTTTTTAAAAAATAAAATTTTTATATTTTATATTCATATAGTATAAATATAAGAAATCAAAAAATTTATATTTTATTTTCATATAGTGTGAATAAGACCTCAAATAATCTATGTGAAGTTATATTTGAGCATCATAGTAAAAATTTTTTTGGTTAGCACTTTTGTTTTGGTATATATAAGTTATATTTTAAATATTAGATCAAACTTTTACCCACCTTTAACTTTTTTTGAAATACAATGTTCTTTAAAAAAAAAACATAATGTTTTCTAAAAAAAAAAAACAAACCGTTTTCTAAAAAAAAAATAGAACATTCTCTAAAAAAAAACAGAACGTTTTCTAAAAAAAACAAATTGTTCTTTAAAAAAAAACAAAACATTCTCTAAAAAAAAACAGAATGTTCTTTAAAAAAAAAAAAAATTTTAGAAAATTTTATATGCTTATCTGATTCGTAATGTAAAATAGATTATAAAAATATATACTACAAAATAAAAAAAAACTTAAAAAAACCTCCATTTTGGGTAATTTTTATTCAAGTTTGCATTTTTCTGATTTTGACAGTTTTTTGAATTTTGCATTTATGGCCAGATTTTTTATTAGCACATTTCAAATATAAGACTTATAAAAATTACCCCTATTAGCATTCTTTTAAATATACCTTTTTTTGCCATTTAGCTTTTTTCAAATATAACCTTTTTGTCCAATACCTACTTTTCAAATATAGGCTTTTTTAAAAAATGGACCTTCATTAGCAATTTTTTAAATATAATCTCACATAGATTGTTCGGGTTCTGTATGAATAAATTTTAATTTTTATAATTTCTTTGTTATAATTTATTTATAAAGATTATATTTATGCTAATATATACTAGTTACAACTTTAAATTCAAATAAGAACTAAATTTAAAATTAATATTTTGCCAAAGTAGAACTGGAATCCACTCTTTTTGTCAATCACTTGTACAAATTTCTAAACAAAAGAAAAACAAAACATTTTTATAGTAAAAGACGAAGCAGCTATTAGTACTGGTTTTTATAAAGATCAACTTTTCTTTCTATATTTTTGGGACTCCTTTAGATATTTAACATGCAAGCCAGAAGTGTCAGTTGTACAAGATAACTGGTAGTAAGTGCCCTTGGTACAAGAAATTCTAGTAGAAGTTTTTTTCATCGACGAAGGTACTATAGCTTGGCTAGGCAGTGAACTAATATAAATGAGTTTTTTATCACCCTCTTTAAGGTTTTTGATTATAAGAACATATTTGACCATATACCTGCTATCATATACAGGTCAAAATCCAATATATCAGGGTACCTCATATTATTATAATTGAAAAATATATAAAATATTACATATCGGTGACCTATCATACATATATCGTATAGTTTGGATATATCTGTACCCGATGTGTATATATAATAAAAATAATTTTTAAATCTACATATATTATAATTCTAAATCATTGTTTACAATACATATATTCTATATATTCAAAAAAATTTATCTTTTATAATATAAAAAATTAATTTTTACTACTTAAAATTTTTTTTAATTTGAAATATATAGGGTACCCGATAAATACAGTATTAACTAGCAATAGATAACAGATTGCATCTATAGCACATATATGCAATGGTGGGAATAAAAGTAAATTTCCAGTTATTCTCATAGAACCCCGGACATCTCTCATATATGTCATATTTTTTTTTAGCAAATTAGTTAAAATTTAACCAAGGTCCAAATTTAAAATTTGGCGAATTAGTATTAATTTAAATAATGGTCACACATTGAATTTTGGCAAAACAATTAAAATTTCGCATTGTTATATTGAATATTTTAGCGATTTATCCTTTTTTGGGAAAATTAAATCAGAAAAATAAAAACATTAAAAACAATAAATAAATAAACAAATAAATAAAGTAAAAAAAGCACGTTCTTTGTTAAAAAAAGATTTGTACACTACGTGTATTATTTATTTTTTTTATTTTTATATATTACGCGTGGGTTTGATTAGTACACTATTAGTACCTGTGTACATACACGTGGTTTTTTTTTTTTAAATTTACTGTATCATTTATTTTTTTAAATTTTTTTTATACGGTTTATTATTATCGTTTTTTATTTTATTTTTTTTTATTAAATGTTTTTTTATATTTTTTTAAATTAAATGTTTTTTTTATATATTTTTTAAACATTTTTTTTTATATATATATTTTTGAACGGTTTTTTTATTTTATTTTATTTATATTATTTTTTATTTATCGTATTTAGTAATTTTCAATTTTTTTAATTTTATCTATTATTTTTTTATTAATTTTTTTTGTACCGTTTTTTTTTATATAAAATAACGTTTTTTTCTTTTCTTTTTAATTTATTATTATTATTTTAAATTTACGTTTTTTTTATAAATTTAAATTTTTTTATTTTTTTTAAAATTTTACGTTTTTTTTAATTTTTATGTTTTTTTTTAATTTTTATGTTTTTTTTTTAATTTTTATGTTTTTTTTTATTTTAATGTTTTTTTTTATGTTTTTTATATTATTTTTTACGATTTTTTTTTTAATAATTTTTTTTATAAACTTTTTTTAAT
>QKWP01000950.1:95475-109386 GCA_003550325.1 Gigaspora rosea
TTTTTTTTTTTTATTTTTGGTTTTTTTTTTATTTTCGTTATTTTTTTTTATTTTTATTTTATTTTTATTTTTTTTTATTTTATTTTAGGTAAATTATAAGCATCTCTTATGGGATATATATAAGTTATATATCTCCCATAACCAAATTCAGAGTTAGGTTTTGTGTAAGGGTTAGTGTTAGTAATGTATATAGTAAAATTGGTCAAGGAAAATTTTTTTTTTCAAGTCAAAGTGCCCACTTCGGGGAGAGCTTTTTTATTCAAGATAATCAGACCCCGGACACCCTACATGGAGGGACATCCGACATTTGTACATTCACGAGAGTATACTAGCCTCACCTGCAACTTTTGGTTGCCTATTTAAGTAGCCACCCAAAGGTTCTACACTAGCTGTCATACCTGCAACCCACATACTGGCATTGTCTATTTAAACCCTCTGATCTTTGCCTCCTGTCAGCTCGTCTTGTATTACTAGAACACTGTTCCGGATGCTAACCAGTCCCTCTTAGGACTAGTTTATCCCAGTGGGAAACTTGGTAGAGCGGTCCCTGTCCTATACAGGTATCATTTACACTTCGGTAGCGTACGCATTTGCTGAAACCAATACTTGCAGTTAGGGGTAGTTACCTAACCGCTATCACTACCTACTTCTGCCCTTGTAGAGTTCACCTAACCCCAGTACCGTCCTATTTTTCTTTTGGTTTCTTTTCCTCAGAAGCTTTCTTTCCCTCGGTTGTCTTTCTACTTCCAATCCGAGGACCCAGAAGGGTTGGTTTGCCCTGGCGAACCCAGAAGCTCCCTCCCCCTGGTACATAATTCTGAAACACATGTCCTTTTCCTCCGGTGCGACCCCCGGCGGTCCGGTTGGTAGGTCCGCCATAAGCCCTTTTGCTATAAGTCCACTTCCGGTCAGTCCACTATCGGTCAGTCCCCGTCCAATTCCTATTAGATACCGTTGAAAGTCCGGTTACCTCTCTACTCGGGACTTGCGAAGTATGGTTTTTCTTTGTCCTACGGTTCTGTGCGTAACACCGCGCCTGCGCTCCCCAGGTTCAGAGACACAGAAAAATTGTTTTTATTATTCACAGAAATTTATTTTGAAAATCGCAAATATTTGGATAAATTTTGATAAAAAATTTCTAATATAAAATGTAAATTTATTGCATTTATTGTATCAAAAAATCAATTCAAATTATTGAAATACATCATATTCAACTTTTTAAGTAATTCTGTACTTAAATTTTGTCTCTTATCACTAAGAAGATTATTATAAACCGAAAAACTACATTCTACTGCATTAGAAGAAATAGGTAACCATATATAATCAAATGCAATTTCACTTAAAAGAGGTAAAGTGGTTACTATTTTTTTCTAAAAATTCTGAAGATTTGTAAAATCTATTTCATTTAAGTCTAAATTACAATATAAAGACCATTCTTGAAGAAGTTCTATGGATGGATTTAATAATTGTGGAATATCAAAATTATATCTTTGAATATCACGGTTTGATAAAGATAATTTCAAATAATGTGGATCAAAAATACGAACTGCCTTAAAAAGTGAACGAGAAGGATGATTAGGAAAATGTACAAAAAATTTCTGAAATGCAGAATTATATACAGCTTGAAAAATGAGAGTAAAGGTAGATAATTTGGTATTATATTTTGAAAGGATATTATTAATTTCGGTACCAAAATTTGTTGTAGTCATTCCTTCAGTAAGAAAAGCTTCAAGTTGCTGAATTCGTGCTTCGATTAAAGAAAAATAGGGTTCTTTTTCTTTTTGAAAAAACTCCGTATCCAATATAAACTGACGCGAATGGTAGTAAATAAAAGCTAAGTATATTTCTGTCAAACCATTTTCATTACTATTATTAAAGACTGAAACAATATTTTCAATTGTTTCGTTTGAATTTAGCTCCTTTTCTTCATGATAGAAACCCGGATATAATCCAAATAATCGTAAATATATATCACCATTTTGAACCATGAATTTATCGTATCATATTAGGTAAAGGCATAAAACACAAAGTTAATTGCGAAGAACTTTGCGAGTTTAAATCATCATCTGAATTATTCTTAATTCCATGTCGTCGAAGGTAATCCATATATCTAGACCGTCTTCCTTTAGCATAAACCATAGAATTTTTAATATTATTAATTAACTTGCACACATTGTCAAAATGATGGATATTTGTCCAAGCTTCACTAATAAATTAAAATTAATATTATAAATCTATATACAGTATAACAAATATTAAATATAAATAAATTTATAAAATACTAACCTTATTAATTGAATAATATGTGCGCAGCATATATTGTGTCGAATTTGTGGCATTGCTGGCTGCAAAACCTCTCAAACAGACTTTTTTAAATAAGAAGCCGAGTCCGATACAATAAGATATGGACGATTAAAAGGTATCTCCCACTCGACTAAAGTCTGAAAAACCAATTGACCCATCGTTGCATTATTTACTTTAGATAAAAAGTTAACAGAAATTAATTTTGTTTGGCCCCGATAGCTAAAGAGTGTATTAACTACACTATGGGCTTTTTTGTTGGTAGTTTCATCAATTATTACTGAGACTGGTTTGCCACAAAACATTTTTCGAAGCTGTTCACAATGTTGCTCAAATACATCATTTAAATGATATTTTCGAATGCTATCTGCAATAGGAATAGATCCCTCCTCTTTACAATATTTCTTAAAAAAGTCTCGCACTTTATCTATCTTCTCAAGTGGAATGTCCGCTTCAATCCAGACTTTAACTAAATCATTAATTATTTGCTTTTTTTCATTGCCAACCATCAATGAAGTGCGAAAAGATTGCTGACGATCATTACGATTAGTAGTAACATATGAGCGACGGGAGTCCTGGTGAGCTTTTGAATTTACATGCATAGTAACAGTATATTTGTTTTTCCAACCAATACTAATGTTACAAAATCGGCAATAAAGATTATTGCTATCAACAAAAAGATCCTCTGGAAATTCTTGTGCTCGTGAATAAGGTAAAACAACTTTTGCTCGTCCCATAATTATGAAGAATTGATACTAATGTTGTTTTTTTTAAATGTATTTTTGCAAAAAGCCGTTGCTAATATTTTCCACCTTCAAAACCAATTTGAGCTTTTGCGAATGTCTTTTTCACCCGGAACCAATTTATTAAATTCAAGATTCAAAAGTTAATGTTCTTATAAAGAGCCATTGTATTGTTTTTTTTCCAAATCGATTCAAACTTCTGCTAATAACCAAAAATTAGTTAAAAAAACTATAATATTTTGTACAAGAAAAAAAGCATACTCACACAAAAAGCCTCTTTAATGTTTTTTCTCCTTAAATCCAACCTCCTTAACGTTTTCCATCCTTAGATCCAACCTCTTCAACGTTTCCCTCAGATCGAACTTTGTACAATAGCATTCTCGTGAAGAATCTCACTGATACGTACGTTGATCGCAATTTTATCAGATTTATAGCTAATTTTATTGGCTCCAAATCATGTGATTTGGATTTATGTCGGAAATGCTCATAAATTTGGATTTACATGGGAAATACCAGAATATTTGGATTTACATGGGTAAATTTGGATCCAAATTTTTCCATGTCTCTGCCCAGGATCTACACGCCCCAGTTCTGTGCGTAACACAGCACCAAAGCTCCCAATACGAGTTGGTATAACCTAGGAAACAGATTTGTAAATCTGAGCTAAGAATCTGGGTTACCATAACACAGATAAATTCTTCGAAATCGTCTCCAGTGGGATTAGAACTCTGTACCTTTGCTACAACTACTTGGGGGGTGACAACTATCCAACTACACTATGTCGCCACACCCCGGAAAATTTTTTTGTTAGGCTCGAAAGGTAGTTTCTTATATAAATGTTCAAGAAATAAACAATTTTGAAAAGGCGAATGTTCATTTTGAAATTTTTCTGATCATGTTACATTATACCAAGGGCGATTAACTATTCACTTATTTGGCATTAATCATTACTTGGAATGATTTTTATTGGCCAATTTCGCGGGAGATACATCTCTCGCAGGAGATGCCTAACAACACCCTTTATTTTATTTTTTATTTTTTTTATTATGTTTCTTTTTTTTAAATTTTTTTCTGTTTTCGTTTTTTTTTATGTTTTTTATTATTATTTTTATTATTATTATTATTTTATTATTTTAATGTTTTGTTTTTGTTCGATTTTTTTAAATTATTTTTAATTATTTTTTTTTGTATTTATTTTAATTAATTTTTTTTATATATAATTTATTTTTAATTTTTTTTAATTCTTCGACAGCAGCTTTTGCTATCAGAATTTTATTTATTTTAATATGTTAATTTATTATTATTTTTTTAATTATCATAACTTTTATTTTTTTAAATAATTTTTTTTATTACAATAATTAATTAATTATTTAATTATTTATTTATATATTTTTTTTTATCATTACTGTTAATTATTTTAATTTTTCTCATTATACAAATCAGCATAGTTAAATTTTTTAATTTTTTTTTATAACCAGCGGTGATTATCAACAATTTTTTTTATTGCTCCTGTATTTTGTATTTTGTACTAATTTATTTTTTTTCTGTTTTTTCAAGTAACACATGGTACTTCTCTCATTATTGGGTGTTTCTCAGTATTGGTATAGTGCTTCTTCATTGTTATTGTGGTGCTGTTCTCGTTTCTCGCGTCGCTAGTGTGTTGTTCTTTTACCGTTGAACTCTAGTTTGGTTTGAAGTTGATTTCGGTAGTTCTATTATTGATGTTCAATTCGGTCATTGGTGTTGTCGAGTTTGTTTTTTAGCACTCTTTGTCATTTGTTTTTTTTTGGCATTGGGTCTTTTTCTTTGTCACTTATTGTGTTTCTTTTAGCATAGGAACCTTTGTCGGTTTGGGTACCTTTTTTTTCTTTAAGATTGTGAAAATAGTATTGGAATGGATGTTTGTATTTGAAACTTACTATTGATAAATTTCAGTTTCTTTTTTCTTGTTCTTGTTTTTTTAATTTTCAATTCTTTTACTAACTTTTTTTTTGTAGGTTTGTGCTTCGTTTCAGGTTTGTAAAATAGTGTCAGAATGGGTATTTGGACTTGAAAATGGTACTATTAATAAGCCGCAGTATCTTTTCTTATTCTTATTGGTTTTCAACTTTCGATTTGTCGTGTTTTGTCCTGGGTCATGAAATGGCACCGGAATGGATATTGGACTTAAAAATAATATTATTAATAAGTTTTTGCTAGTGTTTTTTAAATTTTTGATTCTTTCACTAACTCTTCTTTTGTTGCAGGTTCATGTTTGTCCGAGGTTCACGATATGGCGCTTGTTTTTTATGTGGTCTTTTGATTCGATATATGGGTACAGGTTTGAACTTAGTGTTAATTAGAGTTAGAGTTAGGTTAGGATTAGTAGATATGTAAGTAGTATTTCGCATAAAAAAGTGCTACCATGAAGGCGATAGCTGTTGCTATAAAAAATTTTGTATTATTGTTATGTAATAATTAGTTTAATAAAATTGATAACTGACTAGTACAGTAGTAAATTATAATTATATAATAGCAGTAATCTGCTGGTTATGGTTAGTAAAATGCTTGTAATGAATTTATTCTTTCCTGATATTACTATTTATATCGGGTATCTGATGTATATATATGTGATATATTTCGGGTACATGATATATTGCAGAATTTATATATATGATATGTGCTCGATACGTATATGATATATATATCATATGTGTACTATATGTGCCCATATATGTCCAATATCTTGCATGAATTCTACACATATCGGGTATATGTATAAATATATCTTATACATATCGGGTACATATTGTATATATATTATATATCGGGTATCCAATATTATGCCGATATGTATAATTTTGACTTGTGATATTCTTGCTCAAAGTTGTTTTTTTTCTGGAGTTTTCAATGAAAAGTGAGAAATCCGGCATACCCCCTTCAAAAGATTGGCATTTTGTTCCTATTCTAATCGGAAAGAAGGTATTCTGTTGGACAAACAGGAAAGGACGCATAATAGAGCATGATACAGTAGAGTAGGCAGATCTGCAGAGACTAAATTCCTGAAAGTTCCTTAGTTTTCTTTTTATGTACATATAATACTTAGACGAGGTGATTCCTTGCACAGTATTATATGGGGACCTTCACAGCAAAAGGTGGCAATGGGCCAAAAATTTTTATTTTGTAATTTTGTAAAAATTATATGCCAATTACTCTAATTCTTCAAGAAATTGCATTTTTAAGAAAAAAATTTTTTTGGCCCATTGCCACCTTTTGCTATGGAGGTTTCTTTATAATTTTTAAACGTACTATATGTCAGGTTCATTCTTTTTCTTTGTTTTGTTTCTTTTCTTTTTCTTTTTCTTTCTCAGGTTAGGATTGGCCTCTTTTCTTATGTTTTTCTTTTTTTATATCAGTTTTTTGTCCTTTTTGTTTCTCATTTTCTTGGTATTTCGTTGTTATTTT
Source organism: Gigaspora rosea (assembly GCA_003550325.1). Taxonomy (NCBI): domain Eukaryota; kingdom Fungi; phylum Glomeromycota; class Glomeromycetes; order Diversisporales; family Gigasporaceae; genus Gigaspora; species Gigaspora rosea. The sequence continues at coordinate 101,964 of QKWP01000950.1, forward strand.
CTATCTTTTTCATTTTGCCCTGTATGAAGAAGAAAATATTTTAAGAAAAGGTGTTAATCTTGACAAAGCTAGCCAAGAGCTTGTCAGTGATGATTTGAAAGTATCCTATGCATTAGGAGACTAAAAATTTGAGACTAATCTTAACTGCAGCAGATTGTGTTTAGGTACTTTGGTAACTGGACGAGTCTTTATTGTGTTAGAAAGGGAATTAAATTACAAGTAGTAGTCTAAAATCTCAGAGTAGTATACTCACATCTCATATAATAAAGGCAGGATTGTCCCATTAGTAAAAAAAAATCAATATTTTGTATATAAATTGTTATAGTTAAATAAATTTAAATAAGAAATTTAAAAAATAAACCATTATTTTCATTGAACTCTTTTCAATGATCACTTGGTCCAAATTTTTTACAGAAGAAAAAATAAAAAGTTTCTTGTTAGAGAGTTACCTATACTTTATATATAGTAGGATAATACAAAAATATAGTTTTTATAAAGGTTAACAACTCCTCCAAACTCCTTTGTATATTCAGTATACAAGCCAAAAGTATTCTTTTACAAGATAACTAGCAGGAGGTAGTGCCCTTGTATGAGGAATTTTGGTGGAGATATAAATATAGTGTCTTTGTCAACACATGTAGGCCGATTTGAGTAATTTATAAGTAGAGCTTATTTTTTTCAAAACTTTAAAGTTAAATAACGTTTGATCTACTGGTCCATTTAAAATGATTTTACCACCAAAATGTTTGTCTCTTTAAGACGATTTCAACGAGACCAAAATCATTAAAATCCAATTACAGGATCAAAAGAAATTGCACTGTCAAGTAAGATGACGCTCTATAGGGTGGGCCATTGGTTGGATATATGTCCAACCAATGGCCCTACACTACAGTGCATCATCTTATTTGTCAGCGCATTTTTTCTTGATTCTGTGATTGGATTTTAATGATTTTGGGCTCGTTGGAATTGTCTTAAAGAGACAAACATTTTGGTGGTAAAATTATTTTAAACGGACTAGTAGATCAAACGTTATTTAACTTTAAAGTTTTGAAAAAAATAAGCTCTATTTATAAATTACTCAAATCGGCCAGGACCCTGAAGAACTCTAATACAACTTAGATCTAAGTTTGTATAATTTTAGCAATATTTTAGCTAAATAGATGTATAAAATAAAGCAAAATTTGAAAATTTACTATATAAAAATGCAACGTTTGATGAATTTCTATGCAAAATTTCCTTTTTTAGAATCATCTAAGTTGTATCAGAGTTCTTTGGGGTCCTAATCGGCCCATATAAAAGTATTTTATAGTAAAACAGTAGTTAACAACAAGAAAATAAGTTTTATATTTTTATACTTTCCTTCAAATTTGTTCCAAATATTGTTCTTTACTCTTTTAAATTTTTCAAAACTTTTGACAAAAAGTGGGCATCCTAGCTTACCCCTTCAAAAGCTCAGTAGTGTTTACTCCTTTCAAATTGGATATGCATCCCCAGACCAGAACCAGTCCGTTATGAGTAAGTTTGGTTATCAAATAAATAATGAATGACGTGTTATAAAATCTTGAAGTACATATGAAGAATTTCTTATCTAAATACATAGTGTGAAATATAGTAGTTGTTTATTTTATATATAGCACTTTGGTAGATATGGTCTATACAGTATTATATAATTTTATAGTCTAGTATAAACTTAATAACACCTTCATAGTCTATTTGGGGCCTTTGCAGTAGAAAGGGCGATACTGGTTTATATATGATTTTGAGAAAATCACGTTTGTTTTGTTTGGACTGATCCGGGTTAATCAAAATTTTCGTGATTTAATTAGTCCATTATATCGGGTAATCCCGTGATGTACGAAACTCTCATGAAAATTTTTTTAAATATCTCAATTTTTTATTATGCAAATCAATTTCCACTTATAATTGAAAAATGTAGTGCGTGTCAAAATTTATCTGAATATAACAAAAACCTGATTTTCATTTTTGGGCAGTATCTGCCCTTTCTATTGCAACTACCCCATTTTTTCTTTGCTGTTTCTTTGGTTTTCTTTTATTTTGTTTTTTATTGGATGTAAAATTTTGGGTTTTGGTTTATTTTGTTAGGTACTTTTGTTTTGTTTCCTACTTTTAATCTTTTTTTTTTTATTCTTCTTTATAAGAAGCTCAGAAAAGGAGTTTTTGAAAGAGTAGATTATAAAGCATAGTTGGTTTGTAACTGTGCCTAATGAAATTTTTTGCTTATACGTAAGTCAATACGGCAGGTTACACCTAAAAAATCAAGCTACTTATTTGCTAATTTAAATAGTTCTGTAACAGAATTTTTTGATGATTACAATGCAAACTAACACTACCAAATTACTGTAATATAGTTTAGTTCTAGAAAAAATACTTAATAGTAATTATATTAGAAATTATAATGATTCTTGAGTAATGTATTTATACTACTTATTATATTAGTAATTTTATAAATAAATAGCTATAAAATATAGATATATTAAATATAGTCATTCCTTTCTATAGTTATACCCAGTGTTGTACATGGAACAGTTGGAACCTAAGTTGGAACATTTGGAAAAATTTTATAAATTGAAATTACTTAAAATTTTATTAAGATAATCTAATTAAATTTTTTTAGAAATGTGTTTAGCATCTAAAAAAATATATAATTATATGTTTTTTTAAATTAATTTATGAAAAATTATAGATAGCGACTCATCGCCATGGTGACCCTATATGATTGACCAATTATTTTTTAGATTGGCGACCATATGGATAATCTGTTTTTTTTTTTTTGTATTTAATTTTTTTTATTTTTTTTAGTTTTTTTTTTATTAACATGATATTTTTTAGTAGTTATTTCAAGTCATCACTATAGTCTTCACTAGAGCCATTATAGAGCTTTTATTGGTGCTATCGTTGGTGTCATAGTTGGAGCCTTGTAAAGTTGTTCACACTTAGATCATGTGATTCAGTAGGTTTTTTTAAGTTCTTTCACCAAGTTCTGCGTTGGGTTTTTCATAGGGTTAATAGGTTTTTGTTAGTTTCGATGGGTTCTTCTAGCAAGTTCGTCATCATTTTTGGTAGGTTTCCTTGTTTTTTAGTGGGTCTTTTGTCAAGTTTATCATTTTTGGTATTGTTCTTCGTCGTTTTCAGTGGATTCTTCTGGTTGTTTTTGGTAAAGTTTCTAATATCATAAGTTTTTTTGCTATCGTTTTTTTTGTGGTTCTTTCAGTAAATTCATTACTTTTCAGTGGGTTCTTCTGATAAGTTCATCAGTTTCAGTATTGATTTTTCATCGTTTTTCGGGTAAATTCGTCATCAATTTTTTGTTGAATTTTTTAGTAGGCTTTTCCAGTTAATTTGTCTTTTTTCGGTGAATTCTTCTCTTGTCTTTTAAAGGTTCTTTTAGTAAACTCGTCGTTTTCAGTGGTTCTTCCAAGGATTATTTGATGTTTTTGCCTTCCGCTTTCACCGTCTTTGTCGCAGTGGATAGGCCGTTTCTTTCGCTATCCTTTGTCATAGTGGATTGGTGGTTTGGTAAAATGGATTAGTGGTTTTGGTGGCTTCGTCATTTTGTTATACAATGACTCTCATTACGCAATAATATGTAAATTTTTTTGTTTTGCAAAGTTTCACAAAACTTTACAAAGTTTTATTATTATTATTATTATTATTTTATTTATGAAGTTTTTTTTTTAAATAATAAAAAATGGGATTTCGTCACTTCATTGTGTATTGATATTTGTAAAAATTTTTTTTTTGTTTCCTATAGTTTCGCAAAGTTTTGCAAAGTTTTGCAAGTTTTTTTTTTGTTTTTTTTTATATTACATGTATTTCACAAGTTTTTTTTTTTAAAATAATAAAAATAGGGTTCGTCACTTCATCATGCAATGATGTTTATAAATTTTTTGGTTCGCAAAGTTTTGCAAAGTTTTGCAAAGTTTCGGAATTTTTTTTTGTTTCACATAGTGATTGTACCCAGGTAGAACTTGCAATTGTATGAAATAGTAATTTATCTGGATATCTGGGTAATTTAGTAGTAACCGAGTAGAGGTTTTTCCAACGGGTACAATCTCTAGTTTCGCAAAGGTTCGCAAAGGTTTGCAAAGTTTCACAAAGTTTCACAAAGTTTCAGAAGTTTTATTATTATTATTATTATTTTTTAACTTTGCGAAGTTTTTTTTTAATAAAAAAGCTGACCATGTGATAAAGCTGACCATGTGATCACTTTTAATTGGCCGATTATGGGGTCGCCATGGCGATGGATCACTATAAAATAACGGTCTTAATTTATTTATTAATTATTAAGACTTGGAACATAGTTATGCACTTGGAATACTGAGATATTGGGATGTTGGAACATGGCAAAAAAAGCTAAGACAGTGAAAATGTACAACACTAGTTACACCTATACATGCTACCAAAATTGATTTTTAAAAAATGGCTATTTTGGATTTTCAAAAATAAATTGTAATTTTTTATAAGAAAATAAAAATAAAATTTAAGTTATATTTTATAATTTTGTCTATTCAAAAAAAGCATCAAAAATTTTGGATTAAGTAAAATAGATCAAAACAGTTTTTTAAAAAAAATTTAATTTTAGATTTTAAAACCCAAAAATAATTTCATTGTTACACTTATATAGTTATATTTTTATTTAAGTACTAGTATTGCACAACAGACTTAAATATAGTAAAAAATCTTATTATAGTTACAAATTATTTATAATCACTATTACCATAAAAATTTGATTTAACAATTTTATTAATAATAAACTCTTACTATATAGTCAAATATCTCTAAGTGCACACCCTTGGAACCAAGAATAGATGTGTATTTAAAGAGAATATACATTTATAGAAAATATATAAGTAATTCAATTAGCTAATTAGAATTAAGCATTATATATATATAATTAATAAGGAAATAGAAATTTGTCGCACCCCTGATTCTGACCAATCAAATCGCACATTTTGTAGACAAAAATTTCAAGTTATAAAAATTAAAAATTTTACTAGTAAAATGTAAAAATAAATAAGCGATATTAAAGCATATAATGTAAAATTTTATTTGAATAACTTTTTCTAAGTTATAAAGATAGATTTTCTTAGTAAAAAAATAATATTTTATAAGAAAAATCAAAAATTTTAATCGTTAGTACATATAAAACTTTTTTTTACTAATATGGGGTGTACGTATTAAAACAGTCCTTTTTTACATATATTTTATTTTGAGATAATTGAGTTTAATCATTTGTTTTGATTTTCAGACTGATCCGGGATGAATTAAATTTCACGATTTTGATTGGTTAAATGTAACAGGTAACTATTGGATAATCTCGTAATGTGTTGGTCTTACAAGGTCTCGTGTAATTTTTCTTTTACAATTATCTTAATTTTTTATTATGCAAATCGACTTTCATTTATAATTGAAAAATATCGATCATGCCAAAATTTATATAAATCTAATGAATCTTAATTTTCAAAAAATTGCAAAAAAGGGCTGTTTTAATAAGTAACACCCCATATAATCTATATTTACGTTTAAGTATTACATGTAAAATTTTATGTTAAACAACTTTTTCTAAGTTAAAAAGGTAGATTGTTTTAGTAAAAAAAAAGCTTTATATGTGCTATGGAAATTTTTGATTTTTCTTATAAAACGTTTTTTTACTAAGACAACCTATCTTTACGACTTAGAAAAAGTTGTTCAGAATAAAATTTTACGTTATATAACATGCTATTTTATATATATTTTACACTTTATTAAGTAAAATTTTAAATTTTTAAAAAATAAAATTTTTTGTCTATAAAATCATGCGATTTGATTGGTCAAAGCAGGGGGTGCGTCTTGTCGCTAGTGTGACAAATTTATTTTCCCAATTAATAATACTAAGTACAAAGTATATAATAAGGGAAAATAAATTTGTCTCACCCGCGACATGTTGCACCCTGCTTCGACCAATCAAATCACATGACTTTATAGACAAAAAATTTTAGTTTTTAAAAATTTAAAATTTTACTTAATAAAGTGTAAAATATATATAAAATAACATATCATATAATGTAAAATTTTATTCTGAACGATTTTTTCTAAATCATAAAGATAGGTTATCTTAGTAAAAAAAAGTTTTTATAAGAAAATCAAAAATTTCCAAATTTAGCACATATAAACCTTTTTTTACTAAAAAATCTACCATTTTAACTTAGAAAAAGTTGTTTAGCATAAAATTTTACATGTAAAACTTAAATATAAATATAGATTATATTAGTAAAAAAAAGTTTTATATGTACTAACGATTAAAATTTTTGATTGTTCTTATAAAATATTAATTTTTTACTAAGAAAATCTATCTTTATGACTTAGAAAAAGTTGTTCAAAATAAAATTTTACATTATATACTTTGATATTGCTTATTTATTTTTACATTTTACTAGTAAATTTTTAATTTTTAAAATTTAAAACTTTTTGTCTACAAAATCGAGCGATTTGATTGGTCAGAATCAGGGTACGAAATGTCGCAGGTGCGCCAAATTTCTATTCCCATATAATAATATTTCAAATAGAGCATTCAAATATTAGAAATAGGGACCAGGTCCAAAAATATACATAGATAGATTAGGTTAATTATAAAATAAGATAGCTGCGCAATATAGTTGCGCTAAAACCAGAAACGAAATATAGTACAATTATTTAAATCTAAATTTATTTTAGTACACGAGTATAAAGAATGTTTATAAATATAAAATATTCAAAGCAGGTTATTCCAGGGATGGTAAATGACCTAAAATGACTTCGTGACTTAAATGAATAATGACCAGATATTGGTCATTTCAAAAGGTAAAATGACCTATTAGGTTATTTAAAATTTGAGTAGTCTTATCCTAGACCCGGGGTTTACACTAATAACCTAAACCCCAAAGAGGTCTACATTAAGACAATTAATTTAATCCTAGACCCCATATCTAACCAATCAAAATTAATTATATGACAAATATAAATTGGGCAGCGACCCATCGCCATGCTGACCCCATGATCGGCCAATCAAATTCGGTCACGTGACTGATAGTTAAATTATCAAAAAAAAATTTAAGTTTTTTTACTGGTAATAATAAAAAAAAAAATCCAAAAATTACATTATTTATTACATAAAATTTCGTATTTATTTAATAAAAAAAAAAATTTAAAAATAAAGAAAAAAATAAAAAAAATAAAAAAATAAAAAAAAATAAAAAGAACACTCGTATAATGATCTGCACCCAAACACACGCCGAACCCACAAAGACATCAATAGGACCAAAGAAAACTGTACCATCCACGGTATCGTATTCAAGTCGGCACCAACGAAATTTTATCACGATACAATACCAACAGCCCAAACCCCAAACGACTCGAACAACGACTCCAACAATGACTCCAATAA
>QKWP01000950.1:124137-148207 GCA_003550325.1 Gigaspora rosea
AGATGGTTGTCAAGATATCTTCGCTCAAACTTTTAAATTTTTTTATTTTAAGGGGGATAGTATTTAACAAAACCTATAGGGATGGTCCATAGATTTACTCAATTTTTAAATAAAATTTTTTTATTAAAAAATTTTTTTTAAAAAAAAATTAAAATCCGGGTCACCGGGTCACGAAAGGTTACTTGGTAATATGAAAACCAATAGTATAAGTTTGTATGGCCTAATGTCACAATTTCGAAATTGTAATTATTATTCTAATAGTTTTTTATGATTAATGTTAAATAATCCTTCTAACAGCTCTTTATAGTTAGCGATAAATAACAATTCTAAAAATTCCTTATGGTTATATTAAATAATCATCCTAACGGCTCTTTATTGTTGTGTTATAAAACCATTCTAACAAGCTCTTTCGGATAAACATTTAATGTTTGGATTAGGATGGTTGAGATATAGTTCATAATTCGTGAGACATTAATCAAATATTAGAGACTTTCATCAACAAAAGGTGATATTTAATTTATAGATATCACTATAATGAGCTTCTAAATATATAGTTTCAAAATTCTTCGTATCGAGATTTAATATACTGTATAATATAATTTATAATATAAAAAAAAATTATATGTATATAATAGGAATTAATTAATGGCAGATTGTCGTTTTTATAACTTTATGAATTATTAAATCAAACCTGTCTGTATGCTTACGTATACTTAAAATATATATATACTTAAAACTAACAAATTATATTATATACTATATAGTCAATTATTTTGATGATATTATAAGTTACAGTATTAACTTTATTTAAATTCAAACCCTAATACATAAGACTCCAGTCCTATGAAAACCCCAGTTTATTACTAGTTACCAGTTATTTAAGTTGTCTATTGCCTACGCCTGGTTTAATTTGTAAAATATATTAAATCTGAAAGCGATACTATATCTGCTTAATGGATTAACACGAAGTCTTAAAGCTTTAATTTATAATGCTTGTTCAAATTTGTAAGTTATCATTACTTACAACCATACAACTATACAACTTACAACTAAACAATTAAACAACTAAACAACCAATTGATTATTTAGGCACATAATCTCCGTAATTGACTAGTTGCAACTATAGTTGGCAACTAATTGATTGAAAAAATTTTATCAACTCGGAACACTAATCTGCACCTACTATGCAAAAAATTGATTGCTCGAATTTTTTACGATCAGTGATTATCATTTCATCAACCCAATAAAAAATCCTACGAAAAAATGAAAAATTTCTAATATTCAATGAATATATACAAAAATTTGCATTGGGCCTCTGATATTTATGTACAAAAAACAAGTTTTACTATTATTTATTATAGCATTTGTAAATTACTATAGTTTCAACCTTTTATTTTGCTCAGGTCGCAGTAATAGTATATATTTATAAAATCTTCTTTAATTTACCTTTATAAAATTACTTTTAATTTCACATGATTTTCTATTTTAGGCTTTACATTATGGCGCAAAAATGTGTATATGATGTATGTATATATAGTCAATAATGTCTTGCTGGTAAACAAAAGGTAAACAACTTGTTTTATCTCATTTAGGGTGGTGACAGATATTACGTAATATTTTAGGGGGGAGGGGGGTCTCTAAAATCTTACGTTAAATATAGAAGTTCATAATAGCCAATCAAATTTCTTTTATATAGGGGGGGAGGGGTATGGGGTATAGTAAAATTATATTACGTAATATATATCACTACTCTTACTGAATTTAGGAAGTAATTAAAGTTTAGTCTTAAATTATATTGCTAAAATCTACAGCCAATTTTTAGATTGCTATGGCAAGTTATAACTTTAATTATTGCGATTATTAAAGTACATCTAATACTAAATTTATTATGGACCAATGTGAATGTAGTTCTATTGCTCTAACTGCTAATGAGAAGAAAATGGTTTTATCCATTTATAATTATATTCATTCTCTTGAGATTATTAATTTGCGCAAAGAAGTTTCTCTGGCAACAGGAGTTGGTGAAGCAACTGTTACTCATGTACTTGCAGAATTCAATAAAACTGGGGCAGTTATAGCATTAGAACAAGGTCATCGGTCTTCTAAAACTCTTAAAACAGATTATATAAAAGCTATCCAAGACCTTATTTTAACTGCAAATAAAAATGGAATTCCACTTTCTCTTCGAATACTTGTTTTAGACTTAACTGAGTTGGGTTTTCCAGTATCAAAAGCACAACTTGCTCGTCATTTAAAGAAACTTGGATACCATTATAGTAAAGGAGAATAGCAAAACATCCTATATAAGTCTTCTGAAAATGTCACGTACTATGTATGATATCTTCGTTAGCAGTTTGAAAACATTTAAGACAAAAATGAAATGCTAATTTTATCTGAAGTTTTTCTTGGCAAATCTTACTGTCATATGTACCTTAACCGAAATCTTACCTGGCTTCCAAAAGATGGTATTGTTTATGAAAAGGGAAGAGGTCCTATGCTCGTCATTTTTGAAGCAATTGTTATTTTTTTAGGATCGTAATAACAATCAAATGAAAGGTAAGTTAGTTCATCAATCACTTTTTATCTAGGATCCTACTGCGAAACCATCAACTGGAAAAGAAAAAAAATTTTAAAAGGATGGGAGATGGTTCCCAATGCTATTAAAATGCTAATATCGTTCCTGATGAAGTTGATTATCATAGTAATTTCAATGCAGAGATCTTTGAAAAATTTTTTGAAAATTTTTGTGAAATCCTCAAATTTGACTATGGACCTTGCATATTTCATATGGATGGTGCAAGATACCATAAATACTGTGCTGAACCTATGCTGAATTCGAACTGGAATAAAAATGCAATAGTAGAATGGTTAAGTGCTCGTGATATTGGGTTTAACTCTAAAATGACAAAGGCAGAGCTTTATGAAATAATAATAAAAAAAAACCCCTTTGCTACTATTACTATAGCTAATAAGTTTGGTCATAAATTGTTTTATACTCCCCCATACCATTGTGAACTACAACAGGACCCCGAAGGACTCTGATATAACTTAGATCTGAGTTTGTATAATATCAGCCAATTAGGCATATAAAATAGGCCAAAATTTAAAAATTTACTATATAAAAATGCAATGTTTGATGAATTTCCATGCAAAATTTTCTTTTTTAGGGAACTGTTAAAGCAGGGTGCCATCACGTGATCCAGCAGTCAGCGGCTGACCTAATTTAAGACATCCAGAGACACGTCAGACATGGGATAGCCGATCGAAATTTAAGAAAGGTGCAAAATTTTATTTATTTATTTTTTTTTATTTGAGATTCTGTTAACACTAAATGAACACAATTAAATTTTTTTTGATACAAAAAATAATTCATCGCATCTCTTTTGGTGCAACGCCTACCCAACTATAAGTGCACGATACACTGTTGCAAATCCGCCTCTACTATTATTTATTTATTTATTTTGCGGCTTTTTTATAACATTCAAAGCATTTTTTTTTTTTATATTTAAACCATTTTTTTTTGTTTCTAACATTTTCTATTTATTTATTTTAGAATGGGGTCTAAACAAATTTTTAATCTTTGAATAAATTCAGACTTTTCCATTTCATCACCATTTTTCTCGATACTCCAGTACTGGTTATGCATTCTTTTTATTAATTCGTTAACGGTAAGCTTTCTTTTTTCTGCCGCTTTATCGATTTTGTCTTCAAATGATTCAAAATTTACTAACTCATGGCGTTCATAAATTTCGAATCCACTTTCATCAAACTGTCGTTGAAATTGTCTCCAAGCATCAATCATCAGCAATTTTCTGGGGCCATATTTTTGTTCATAAAAAATATTTTACAGGGGAGCATGTACTTGCGGAAAAAAAGGCAGTGGCACTCAATTAACATTAAACCGGGCAATTCCTTCCCCTTTTCCACTCTATTATCGGCAGCAAAAATTTCACCAACTATTAATTTTGAATTGGAAAAGGAAACTTGTGAATTTCCTTTAGGGTATCGCGTCAATGTCGGGGGCAGAAATTTTTTTCACTCAAAAATCAAATGCGACATAATCCGAGTCTGAACACTTTTACAAGTCAAGTGCAACGATCTTGTCACATGCTCTGATTAAACCATAATAAGGGGCGAGTGTTCTCTTTAACTCGCTATGATATGATTCTAAAGCATTCGTCGAAGTTACTTGCAAAAGTAGCGGAGAATGCTAGCGGGCCCAAAGTGCCCACTGGTGAGAATTTTTTAAATAATACCTTGTAATGTATTTTTAATGGGGAGAGAGTACATTCGTTAATCGATTTTTGGATAAAGAATTCACAACCAATTTTCGTCCGTTTATGCATAGCCTGAATCATCTTATTCCAAGTTTCCGTGTCGTAGATTTTATGCATCCAGGTCCGCATAACGTGTACGGTGCAAAAAATAACTTCGCATTCCTGTTCACCTTTTTCAAGACCTGGGAAAGTCGCCATGATACTTCTAGCTTCTACACTACTTTGGTCTAATAGAAAGTACTAAGGTTTCCAAGAGCTACAAAATCGCCGCATTATTCTCAATGCTTCTGCAACCGTGTCACTATCTTTGTTACTAACAAAAAAATGCCCACTGACGTTCCAACAACCATATCTGTCCTGAATATACAGCGTAAACAAACGCTAGTCATATTTATTCATTTTATGCATGGAGTCTATTAGCATTAACCATCCATACCTTTGAAGCTTTTCAAGTTGCTTCGGATGTGCAAAAACGAAGCCGCGGGTAGATTGGTGATGAATTCTAAACAATTCGACTCGATAGCCCTCTTTTTCTAAAAACGAAGTTGCATCCCGAATATCCTGTGCTAATTTAGGAGCACCCGTTAAATAGGTATTTTGAGGACCACGGACCTTATATTTTATATTGGAGACTTCTCTCCACTTCAATTCCTTTACGATCATGCTGAGATCCAGCTTTTCATTTGCATACTCTTTAACTGCACTAACTATCGCAAGTGCGGGATAATTCTTAACCGCTTCCTTTTCTACCAAAACCCGAACAGCTTGGGAGCGTTTTAATTTTTCACTATCTTCTAGTTCATGTGCATGATCAAGGGAGTTTTGAAAATGTTCGACAAGCACTTTCTGGGTGGTAAAAAACCATGATACTTTTATTTTTGCGAAACATAAACCCGCCTCTCGAACCTTCGTTTTTCGCCGTTTCTCACTTGGAACATCCTCTTTGCGTGTGCTTGATTTCAAATGTTTATTAAAGCGGCATACATAGTTTTTCCAATAATTTCCATTAACATAGTTCTTAGAACTAAATTTTACCCAAATGTTTGTGACTAAAGGCCACCATTCCGCATCAAATTCGTTTATCGGCACTTCGAACGGTCATTGGACATTAAAAAGTAAAGTGCGTTTTTGGTTAGGCATAAGACTTGAATTTATTATAACAACGTCTGTTGCTTCAGGACTTAGTTGTGAAAAACCGGAGGTTTGCTGCAAGAGGTCTTGTGTGAAGTTCGTGTTTTCGTTTTCTTTACCGGAAGTATTCATTACCTTTTTAAAAAAATTTCTTTGGCAGAACGTTTTTTCGTTATTATAATTTTTTTTTTCTTTGTAAGAAAGATTGAAGGACCAAAAAAAAAAAAGAAAAGAAAGATTGCAGGATGCCATACCTGTTTTCTTGTACAAAAAAGAGAAAAGTTTCGTGCCGATATGCCTTATATATGAAATTTGTCCCAGATTTTAGCAAAAAAAATTCTTGAATTTGATTGGTCATTGCATCACTTCGACTTCTGAATAGACAGCCCGACGACTGCTGGATCACGTGATGGCACCATGCTTTAACAGTTCCCTTTTTTAGTAATCTCTAAGTTATATCAGAGTCCTTCGGGGTCCTTCTATAACCGATTGAAATGGTATAAGAGACTGTGAGAATAAAGTTGCAAGAGAGTGGTTGCCACCTAATGTTTTTTTTTCGTAATTTGTTGCTCTGTAAATTTTAAGAGAAAATAACATCAGAGGTTATTGTTTCCTGCTAGAAAAAGTGTTTAAATAAAGCAAAAGAATACTGGGAGATGATTGAGGTTGGTATAGGTAATGAAAGAGACAAAGATAGCAATACTGATACCGATAAATTTGTTCAATTATAAAACCTTCTTGAAGCAAGTAAATGTAAGCTGAATTCTCTATATGTAAAAATTTTTTTTTTATTATGCACGTTGCTTTTATCTACTAAATTTTATATTCATAATAATATATTATACATAAAATAAAATTTTTATAAATTTTGATGCCCTTTAACTAATTAGTTTTGTGATTTGTATACTTATAAAAAATTTTTTTGATTTCAAAAAAATTTAAAAAAAACTTTAACTTACCAAAACGAACAAAATTTTATTGCAAGTAAAAAATTTTGACTAGCTAAAATTGTTCCTCATATCTAACACTTTTACTCTAATTTCGAAAGTTATCACTCAATGATGTTGAGCTCTATCTGAGCTTTTCCCTAACCTTTGAGCTTTTTTAGCTTCTTTATTGTAAAGACAAAAGACATCGTATTTATGAACTGGTTCGCTAATCCTACTAATCTTACTTGTTTTAACAATCGATAAATTAAACAAATTCGATTAATTAAACTAATTCGATTAATTAGATAAATCCGGCTAATTAGATAAATTCGACTAATTAGATAAATTTGACTAATTCGACTAATTAGATAAAGTCGGCTAATTAGATAAATCAAATAAATCAAATAAATCAAACTTATTCGATTTATCAGACTTTCTCAACCTTTAAAACAGGTAATTTGTTTTACTATACTAATTTTGGCTCAGCTTAATATACATCTGACCTACGATATAAAGAAAAATTTATTTTGAGCCACATATTCCACTTTAATATAAAAGTGTAACTAGCTATTTATAGTGATTTATAAATGTAATTCTGTCTAAATTTCTTGGAATTAGCCAGGATGATATCAAAAGTACAGGTTGACGATGAGACGCCAAAGTCATTGCAAAAAATTGATGAATCGTCTACTTCTTAATATCGGTAATAAAGTGATATACTACTGGTTATACCAGGAATGGAGCACGTATGTACGTACGTGGGGTATGGTTTACTGGTCTACTATAGTATCTAGACCAATGCAAATTAAACCACATTTTATGCAATATAAAAAAATTTGTTATACAATATCAGTGCGATATTAGGAGTATAATTATTAAATTTTGATTTAATATTGACATAATATACTATAATACTTATCATGAATTAATAATATTTTTTTTAAAAAAAAACCAATAGATAACAATTCCTATTATTGCTCAATCAAATAACTTTATCAAACTGTTACGTATGAAATATATGTGGAATAGGTCTATTCGTTCTCACTTTACCAGGCTGTAGCTATCAAAGAAAACTGAGTTAGTCTTTCGTTCATAGCGACAAATAAGCTTTGATTTCTTAGCTGATAATTCTATTTAGTTTTTTTTTTTACATTTTTTTGTAAACATTAGGCAACCAAACATTGATCAAGTAGTCTTTGCACGCATGAATTTCCTGATTTCAAAACTTTTTCCAATGCAATTGTTGGTTTATCATATCTGGATGAGAAGGGCATGGAAACTCAGTATGCAGGTGATTTATTTGCACACGTGATGACCAATGTATTTCTTTTTGTTCATAAGCATTAAAACTATTAGAATTGACATGTAGAATTTGTATGACATCAAAATTTTTAATTTAGATTGTATAAATATTTTGTTCAAACATTTATATCATAAAATAAGTCTGTTGCTAATTTGCTCCCATGGTGATTTCACCTCATTATATGTAGAACCAATCAGATTGTAAGATCTTGTGTAACAAAGCTAAAGAAAAAAATCAAAAACAAAGAATGTTTAAATAACAAAAATTTTATTATTGAAACTAGCTTTATATTTCT
Source organism: Gigaspora rosea (assembly GCA_003550325.1). Lineage (NCBI taxonomy): Eukaryota > Fungi > Glomeromycota > Glomeromycetes > Diversisporales > Gigasporaceae > Gigaspora > Gigaspora rosea. The sequence continues at coordinate 132,073 of QKWP01000950.1, forward strand.
AAGTAAAGTTTTCAGCATCCAATTTTGCATATAATAATTTCTATCTCAATATTACTGACTCTAACCCTAACCTTTAATAGTAACCTTATTTAATTTTTTAAAAAAAAATTTTATAATGAGGTCCCCAGGTGAAAATTAGTTAAAATAATATACATATAAATTAGATAGTTCTTCACTAACAACTAAGCTTTGAACCAAAACAACAATGCATTATTTTAAAATTAAAATTTTTAAAAATTATATTTTACAGAAAAATTAACAATTATTATAAAACGCACTTATGGTGTTTTACCACCATAGGTAAATTAGATTTACAAATCTGTGTAACAAAAACAAAAAATAAACTTAAATAAAACAAAAAATAAATTTTTATTACCTTAGGGTTAGGGTGAGACCTGGGATGGGGCAGGGGGCATAGTTTATACCAAAATTTAGCAAGGAATTTTTTTTATTAGAGCTCCAAAGGTGGTTTCATAAGCAAACTTTAGAGATATGAATGTTTTTTTTAAAAAATAAACAAAAAAACTGAAATTTAAATTTTGATTGGCTATTCTAATGGGTTTGTGTAACATGGTGTAAAACACCATAGGTGCGTTTTAGTAAAACTCAAAATTAAAATTAATATAATAGACGAATTAAATATTATTTAAATTATTTCTAAACTTATAAGTTATCCAGCAGAGATATAAATTTGATAAAATATTGATAATAAGAATTGATGCAGATGTAATTAGTGTAAACAACGGTATAAATGTAAATAGAATTACATTTTTATGGTAAATTATCTATAAATAATAGATATATATATACAGTATTAAACTATCAATAACAAAATTTTGTAATAATATTTTATAAAAATTTAAAAATACCTGAATAATAAGTTGTGGGATATCTTCAATTAGCAAATCAATCATAGCACCATAGATAATTGACTTTTCGGCTTGCTTAGATATTGGAGCAGAAAAGAAATTAAATCCAGCAAAATTTGAAGATAAAATATTTAAGGCTGAAACATCAGTACTAGCAATTATTGTGAAGATCGAAACACTCTTTACATTATTACTAAACCAATCAAGAAATTTCACATTATGACGTGGTTCATTTATAACTATAGAAAATGATAAACCAAGATTGAATAATAACGATATTATTAAAATAATCAGGCTGTTTGTTAATAATGAAGAAAATAAGTAAGAATAAATAATTTTTTAAAGACTAATAAATGAGCGTAAAATTGACATGCCTAGGAATAAATAAGAATGAAACATCATGTCCATTCTCGATTATAAAAAGACAATCAAGAATCAAATCCAAAATCATCAATGCTAATTTAAATATGATAAGATTTTGACCCTATGAAATCAATAAAGCGCAAAAGATTAAATATTGCTTGTTATTAAAAGATGAATAAAAAAACAGAATCTACCTTCGGGCAACGCCATCGAGCCCAAAGATAAATTATTAATAACACAAATGCAACACAAGAGCCAATAACTTGTATCTAACTTCAGTCCATAAATTTGCTAGAAAATTTTTGATAATAAATTAGAAAAATAAACAAACATACATTATATTAAGATAAAACTTGAATTTGCATACGTTTGACTTGAAATCCATATTGATCATCAAGAAATATCATAAATTTTTTATCAGCAAGTGCACTGATATACTTGTTCTTAATCATAATATCTAAATCTCTTACAATATCATTTACACTTGGTTCATTCAAAGGATCATTTGCTTTATTAATTGAAAATTCAACTAAAAGTTTAGAAAAATCTGAGGGATCTGATTGAACATTATGGGTTATTTTCAATTGATCATTCATTAGGGGAATACTTTGCTTAATTTGTTGCAGCAGGTCATCAAGCAGTTGAGATTGATTGTAGCTCGAAAAATAAAAAGAGCCATCAGAATTTAAACGTAAAAGAGCTTCTGTTGAATCTTTATATAAATATTATTTTAAAAAAATTTTATATAATTGGAAAAACAAGGTAATAAAATATTAAACTTTAACATACCATATATCACCGAATTATAGGCTTGAATTAAATAGATAGGAAAACATGCTAATTAGCTAAAATAGTTAAAATATTGGCAAAAATAGTAGTGAATCATCATTTACATTTCGAAGTCATCACATTCCAAACACCTCTTTTAATTCCGCGAAGAGGTTCATCAAACAACGAAGTAACGAAATTATCATCAACAACAATTGTATAATTGCTATTAATTCGGTTAAATGTGCTAGATAAAGTTTGACAAGATAAAGTTTTATCATACACTAAACAATGAGAAGAAGCAGGGTAAATTTGGCGCAATATAAAAGTATTTTGATTGACTATTTGATAAACAGAGATATTTCCAGATGATGGAATAATCGAAGGAAAAAGAGAAATATTAATATTATTATTAAATAATAAAGGTATTGTTATATCTAATTCCGGATAAGAAGATAAAATCGCAACGTTTTCATAACCGTCTAAAGGAATAAAAGAGAGATAGAAAGATCAACAATTGCATTAAAAGTTTAGTGTAAAGAACTTTTATACATACAATCAGTATAAGTCCGTTCTACATCTATCGAAGCTAGTTTCCGACTACTATAAGAGTCATTTCCATATACAAACCATATGGTATTATTATCAAAAACACCATATGTTAAATCTAAGTCAACATAATTGACTTCAAATATTTGACGGTAGTTGTCTGAAGTATCCAAACTTGAATATATTTGTAGTGATCCTTCTGCTTGTATTGATCCATTACTATAAAAATTAAGTGATACCAATATTGACCTATTGAAGGTAATTAAACCACCATATGGCAATGGAATAATGGATTTGGTATTCATAAAGAAACTATCGTTAACGACAAACTTCGTTTCTGAAATAGTATCTTCTTGAATTATTGATCCAGATGACGAAAATTTTATAAACATGTTGACAACTGAGATACGTTTTAAAATATTATTGACTATTATAGATGAAAGATATTGTAAATTACAAATATTACTTCGCAATTCGAGAGAGTTGAAGCCAGCTTGACAGTTCGTTAAATTAGGTCCAGACGCCGAATGATTGTATGTTTCATGCAATAAAAATTGTTCAGATTGTTGATCTAAACCGTCTTTAACAAAATGCGCATAGAAAGCAAATTTAGGATAGCGATAGTCATCTTTTGAATTGCCATTCAATGTGTCATTTTGATTAAATAGACAATTGCATGCTGACCGCCAATTACAGGAAAAGCCTTATAAGAAGATAAATTATAACCATCCCTCGGCAACTTTATGAATCCGTTTGATATAGGTGTAGCGATACCATCAATTTTTCTAGCGATATAGGAATTATTAATCTAAAACCATTAATTAGACCAAGAATTAACATTTTATGTAGAAACTTACGAGAAAGAATATTTTGTCCATCTTAGGTCATTAAATTTTTTATATGCAATCATAAAACTTTTAGAAATATCACTATAGTCTGTGATAGAATACTCGTCCGTATTAGAACGATTGAAATGATCGAATAATACAAAATTGCTACAAAGAGATATACAGTAATTAAGTGCATAAATGTCACTACATTGAAGAAAAAAGACATAAAATATATATTTACTTCGTTGTAATTTTTCCTTCTAAATCTATGATAGTTCCGTGCATGGTAATATCATCCTTTGCATCATATTGACTGTAATATGTTAAAATAACATAATTTTTTGCCAGAGGATGTCTATCCTCAATGATCCAGGTACTTGAATTTTTAAAATTTATAGAATCCTCATAACTTATAGTGACTATACTTCCATTTTGATAAATGAGATGTAATAATTCTAGATTATCCTGACTCGTAACTATTAAAAGCTTTCCGTCATCATATTGTCGAGCAGTAACCAAATTTCCATAGCTAGTTAGATCATATTCAATTTCATTTGCCTCGCTACGATTTATTACTAACATAGCAAGGAATATTATTACAGCAAAATGCCAAATTAAATATTTACGATTACTCATGATTAAGTTAGACGTTTCTTTTTTTCTTTTTTTCTTGCGTTAGAGTGAGTGTATAACAAATATTTAATTCAGTCAGATCTCCTTAAATGCACATCGTTGAGGCTAGCCCTATAGCGTGCATTTAGTGGGGTTGCAATTAGAGAACACTAATAATACGTATCGTGACGTATTATGTTCACGTGATAAGTATCTAGAAATAGTAAATTTGATTGGTTAATAATCACGTGAATACTTTTATGGAGATAACGTGTAAATGGTTAATGAATGCGCATGTGCGATGTATAGAATGGAAAAAAATTTTTTTAACAATATTATCATTCGCCATACCATTTTATTCGCGTAAACTCCAAAGTTATATTACACACTTCCAAATAAGACAATTTGACAATGGGTCGACAATTTCTCCATATCATAATAATCGAAAGAGATCACTTATAAAGTTAAATTTTATTCACACCAATGTTCATTATGCACTGTAAACTCCAAAGGTTATATTACATACTTTCAAATAAGACAATTTGATAATGGGTCGGCAATTTCGCATACAATAATGACCGAAATAGAAATTAAATTTTATTCGCACCAATGTTCATTATGCACTGTAAACTTCAAAGTTATATTATACGCTTTCAAATAAGGCAATTTGACAATGGGTCGGCAATATTTGATGTGTAATTGTATTATTTAGGTGTGAAATTAATGTCAAAGCATGTATGCCACACATGTATGTACACAGTTTTAAAAATTAGGAACAAGCACGTAATAATAAAATGATAAACAAAATATTGATTGTATTAAAAAATCAAGCAGTTTTCGCGACTATTATATATCATAAACTACTTTACATTTACCACTTAAAAATAAATTCCTGAAGTGGTAATCTGGGAAATAGTAAACAAATACAAATCTATAGTTGGCATTGATTCGTTATTTTAAAAATAGAATCAAAACTTATAGATAGGCTCATTTATTTTCATAATACATCACCTCCTTTTCACACGCCACTATATAATAATTATTATTAGAGGTTATTCTATTATGTATATAAAATAATAATTACAATATGAGCATGCAAAAGTCATATTAAACAGAACTTTTACTGAAATACCTGAAAAACGATGAATATTTATAAAATCTTGGGCTTTGCCATTGATCTTCTTACCATAGTGATCATTTCGTTATCAAATTATGGTGAAGCATATAATTTTAGTGAATATGGGAATTCAACGATGATTCGACAATTTGATGATGAAAAACTCTTACTTTTTACGAATAATAATGTAAATTTATTACATCTAATTTATCCAAATGGAAGTATAGTCCCTATAAATTATGAGGATAGCATAAATTTTAATAATAATTCCGAATGGATTTTCGGAAACTATATACCTTTGACAGAAAATCATATCTTATTCGTATATTTTAATCGAAAAGAGTCATTAACAAAAGAGTCATTAACGGATCTCTCAATGCATGGAACAATAATAAATTTGCAAGGAGAAATAATCACAAAGTAAGCATGCTTACTGTATTTCTGTATTTATTTCTCCGTTTTTAATTATTATACATAATAATATGCTTTATGCTTTTATAGAGACATGGTAATGGTTCGTCATTTAAATGGTAGTTCGAGTTGGTATTACTCTATTTCTACATCAGACGATGGATTCTCTCGAAGTTTTTTGATCACATATCAAGTGATGAACCATCTAAATTGGACGATATACACTTACTCGTAAGTTGCAGATATAATGACGATACTTGTCACTAGAGAATGATAGGTCTCTCGTCAAGTAATTTTGAACAACGAAACCTATGAACGGTTAAGAAAACATACTTTTTTATAAGGAAAATATCTTGAAAAAGTTAAATTGTGTAATATGAATAGTAGATTCAATGTTGCATTCAGGAATTAAATATCTATCCCGTTTCAAGCGTTTCGTTAATTGCTAGAGTCGTTGATTTCTTTCGAACTTAACAAATCTTGCATTTTTAGGGATGATGGAAACGTTACACAAATATCATATGGGTCTATTAGGCCACCAGTGGATAATTTCTTCTTCGATAGTCATCTAACTATTACTACATATGATGGCCGATATGCTATAGTTTATGCGATTCGAAGCTATAAAAAAACTAATGGAGGCCTCGTAAATTCAGTTTATGCACATTTTATAAATGTTGGTGAAGATCAAACTTCTGGAGAACATTTGCTTTTTCAAGATGATATAAAATACTTAATTTCATTAGGCGGGTGTGCGAGAGGTTTTGATGCCTTTAACATTCAAAGTAATGGATGCACTTTTCAAAAGTTCTTAATAAACTTTGCAGTCACTCCGATAACGTTTGAATATATAACTATAATTGTAACATTTTCGTCATCTGGAACAGTAATTAATCGTGATTCCATTTCGAATGAATTAACCGATCATATTTCGGCTCAACCATTACCATATGGAGGCTTTATTTCAATCGATGAAATAGGGCACTCTTCCCAAGTAAATGTTTATAATTCGAATTATACAAGTAGTTACAAAATATTTGAAGTTTCTAACGAAACTATAGTAGATTATGGAATTTATAGCAATAATACTTTATGGCTTACATATGGTAATAAGACGGCTAATCGTAAATTGATTATGTTGGATGTAGAACGATTTTCAAATGATTGTAAGTACTACGTATTATTATCTATGATTATGGTTGGCATTATTATTGACGTTTTATTTTATTCTTTCAGCCGGTTATAAAAACAGTGCAATCTTATCCACATATCCAACATTAAACATGACAGTACCTCTGTCATATACAGATCACTTCAAAATTACTTTTTCAGTTTCAGTAGTTCCATCTTCCGGAAATATTTCAATTTATCAAGTGATCGATCAAGATAAATTTTTATTATGTCAAACATACTCCGCGTCTTCTTATTGCAAAGTATATGATATCTCGACCTTAACTTGCAAAACTTTACTTAGCACGTTTAATCGAGTTAACAATAATTATACTATTATGGCTTATAATAATTTCGTAAAGACACTTTCATTTAATGAACCATTGCAAGGAATTAATCGAGGAATTTGGAATGTAAAAACACCCCAGAGTGAGTATAATTTATGTTTTATTTCATAATTTATTCTTTATTTTAATATCAAATCTTTTATTTCTTTATTCAAGCATATAATTCTGCTGTTTCCTGTAAGTTTAATACTTCATTTCTTCATTTCTTACGTCTATATTCATAATCAATGCTTTTTTTTTTTTTTAAAAAAAAAAAACAAAATACCATAAAAAATTATTTTCGTAGCTTCGACTCAAGTTTTATTACGTTTAAATCCTTATGGCACAAAATATTTTTTAAGCTGTGATCAAGCAAATAAGACTCAATTACTTAATGATATGGTACAGCAAATCAAACAAAGTATCCCTTTGAATGATGATAGATTAAAAATAACCCATAATGTCCAATTACATCCTTCGGATTCCACAAAACTTTTAATTGAATTTTCTGTTGATAAGGCAATAGATCCTTCGAAAGAGCCAAGTGTAAACGACATTATCAATGATTTAAATGACATTATAATGAACAAACACATAAGTGCACTTTCGGATAAAAATTCTATGATTTTTTTTGATGATCAGTATGGATTTCAACCAAAACGTATGTAATTTTCTTAAATTATCTAAATACGCAATTTTCTTACCTTTATCTATTTAATATACTTTTAAACAACAGCAAATTTATGGATGGAGATTAGATATAAATTGTTGATTTTATTAATTGCTGTAATTATATTGTTTGTTATTTATTTGTTGGCCAAAAGACGAAATCAAAAAGTATGCTAACTCTATATATTTAATTTTGAATTTTTTTTTCTCTTTGACTGTCAATATTAATTTTTCATTATTGCGCAATATTTTTTATGATTTTATAGGGTCAAAACTTTATTATATTCAAAATTTCGTTGATAATCGTGGGTTTAATCCTTGATTTTTCTTTTATAATTATGAATGGTAATGATGTACCATCATTATATATTCCCAGGTATGTCAAATCTATTGGTTCAATATCAACTTATTAATTTATTATTTAATTCTAATTATTTTTATTTACAAAATATACAAACAGTTTAATAATATTAATCGTGTCAATATTTTACAATATAAGTTTATCATTTATTATGCTTACAAATGAGATACAAAGAAACATAGATTTTCGTGAATGGTTTTTTAAAAATGCAAAGGTTGTTGCATTTTGTACATTGTTATCTAGTGCTAATGTCGAGGCTTTAAATGTTTTGTCTTCAAATTTCGCTAGGCTTGATTTCTTTTCTGCCTTGGTGTCTGAAAATTTTAAACGATGGATTCTTTATGGTACCGCATGTCATTTGTTTATCAAAAATATTCCACAACTTGTTATTCAGGTTTGTCTTTAATCTACAAAATAATGGTTTAATATATGATATGCATTTATATTTATATCAATCTTTCATATTATAGATTATTTATCAAAGAAGTGTAATTATGTATACTAGTATACCATTGCTTACATTGGTTGTATCTGCAATTATTCTTAGTATCAATATATTAACAAGTATTTACAACGTTTGGATTAACAACAATGTTAAAAAAAAGGTGGAAAATGCAGAACAACGTAGTTCATTATTATTTACTGAAACTTGAAATAATATTATTAATTATTAAAAACATACTAAAATAATTTGCACTCTGATCGACATAAATCTGCATGCTGATTGGTCTTTTATTCTTGATTTGATTGGGTAACTCGATGCACGTGCACATTATGTCATTGATGTAAAGTTAGACTGTTTGAACATTTTCGATAGGTCATCTTTCAGAAACGTGACCAGTATGCGGGAAATTTTTATAATCATAAAATATTGCACTTTGCCGTTTTTGGTTTACTATATCCTAAAAAACCGTGAGAAAATTGATGACATATGATCATTTGCATGATAAATATTGTCATAATTTGTAATTGATCTATCAATGTAAATTAATAATCGATTATCATCAATTTTTATATTATAAAAATCGATTTTCGATCATTACACGCACTTTGCATCTTCGTCGTCGTCAAAAATCAAAAACAATCCAAAATAATTTGCAAGCAGCAACTCTGATCGACAGAAAACCGCACGCTGATTGGTCTTTTTATTTTTGATTTGATTGGATAACTCAGTACACGTGCTTTTTATATCATTCTGATGCAATCTATACCACCTTCGTCCGTTTAAACATTTTTGATTGGCCATCTTCAGAAACGTGACAGGTCTATGGGAAAATTTATTTTTACATACGATTAGTCATATCAATGTATTAATAATGACGATATAGTTAAATATAATTTAATTTTAGTTTGTATACTTTAATGTTTTTATTGGGTGCATTCAAAAATGTGATCAAAAAAATCTGATCTGCACTCTACCGCGTTCCGGTGCCGGGAGGGTGCCATAAAAAAGACAGTATACCTAGAAAAGGCGGTTTTAAAAGCAAAAGAGGCCTTACCAAAGGGGAGAAAGCCCTGGTACCAAAGAAAAGGAAGTTTGTTGATTGGAATATGGACTAAGTCCAAGGAAAACGCGTAAAAATTCATGACACTAGGTCAAAATCAGTTAACAAAGAAGAAAACATGGGCGTCGCGCAGGAAAGCGCTATACCTGAATTAAACTCGGAACAGGGTCAAGAAAATAGTAGCTACATCTAATAATTCATCGATTAACTGGTCAGAGGATGTGGACTTGGAGTTATCTGTGGGTGAAGACCTTACAGACACGGGTTCAAGTAACTCTGACGAATCGGGAAATTCGACGGGAAATTTGGAGGAACTTTCTGGAAAGATCGCGGAAAGTTCTGACGTAATAAGTAATGATATGCAGGTCAGTGATCTAAACCAGAATTCGGGTGAAATTACGTCAAATTCGGATAAAAAATCATCGGAAGTTCGTCAATGGACCAGCTTATTCACTAAACTAAAAAGTGGCAAAGCAACTTACTCCAACTTTGCCCCTAGAGATAGAATTCATACAAAAAATGATAATGCGTTAATCTTTAATATTCAGGATTTAGAAAACATTTCAATTAATGATATTGTTGGGGCTCTATATGCAAAAACGGGGGATGACCTAATTGCAGCTAGGCCACACTACAGAAGAGGGAAACGCTTATACCTTGAGGTTATTTTCAATAGTCAAGTTAAACAGCAATTATACGCTGTGAGAGGAATCAACATTTTTAAACGTTCACTTTTTGGGTATATCCCAGTTAATCTCAGACGTACCTTCTTGTCCGTCAGGCTACGAAATGTCCCAATGGGACCCAAGGATCTTATCTCTAAAAAGATTAAAGAAGCCACTGAGGACTTTGCGTTATATCGTCAATCAAGCCCTTGGTTTATGAGGGGACTCCAGTATGTACGAACCAGTCGGTGGTTATGTTTGAAACATCAGAGGACCCAGATCTTGTTAAAAGAATCCCAAGACATACTCATATATGGGATCAGAAAGTTACACTAGAATGGAAAGAGGCACCCAAACTTTGCTTTTACTGTGACAAGGAAAGTCACATCAAGAGGGATTGTGGTGAACTTAAAAAATCTATTGAATTTCGACAACGGCAAAGGGAACATAGAGCATGGATAAGAGATCTCGAAACAGCTAAATCATTAACATATAGTGAAAATAACCCATACGTACCAGAGGCAGTACAAGATTCAAGTACTGATTCTAGTAGTAGTGACAATCAAGAGATGGCCAATGAGGAAAATGAAGAAAATTTAGAACGAGTGACGAATGAGATGATGGTGGAAGATCGACCTGATGAAAAGACTCAGGAAACCCATGACCTACTGACTACTTTTACTTCTGGAGAAGAAGAAGGAAAAATAGTTGATATTCCGACCATGGAGGAGACAGAGAGAAGCGGAGCGGAGGATGGGGATCAAGAGCTCAAGAATGGGGACGACATGGATTTAGCAGCAGAAACGAATATAGATTCTAATCAAGCAATGGACAAAGATGGTTTTATACAAGTAACTAGTAAAAGATACAAGAAAAAAACTGGAATTCCAGTAGCAGAAAGAATGGGTTTCCCTTATAGGAAAAACAAAGTAGTTAAAAAAAGTAGGGTTTCGTCAGGTAGATGAACGGTCGTTCATCCCATTAGTTTTATAAATTGCATAAGCAATTGTCCATTTTTTTCTTTATTTCTACATATATATATGCCCAACAAGATCAAGATAGCTACCCTTAATGTTAAGGGTTTAAATAACATACAAAAATTTCAAAAAATGATAACTCTATTAAAATTATATAAGTTAGATATAATTTTGATACAAGAAACCAACCTTCATGACTTCACTATTAGAAATTTCCTTGCACGGCAATGGATTTTTGATTCATATTGGACGTCCAAAACTGCGATTCTGGCAGGAAAAAAAGAAATCAAGTTTGAGGAAAGTAAGGAATCAAATAACGGACGAATTATATCGGCACGCTTCAACTTCAGATGACGCTCGTACCTGGTCACTAACGTGTACGCCCCACCGAATATTGAGGACCAGGTAACCTTTCTTAACAGTTGGTCTCCACAGTTAGACGAAGAAGTTATTAATATAGTAGCTGGGGATTTCAATGTAAATTTGGATCCTTTCGAAAACAGAATCAGCCAAGTAGAACCGCATAAGGATCCATCACGTGATATTTTAAAACAAAGAATGCAAGAGTACATAGATACAGCAGAGATTATAGGGCTCAAACCCTTTCTTACTTTTTACCAAAGAACTCAGGGCAGTCAACTGATGGCCATGCGTCTGGACTATATTTTTATTGATGCTAATCACGCTCAATATTGTAACAGTATCGCCACTAGGTATGGAAATTCAGACCATTTGCTTGTAGAGTGCGAATTGCATTTCGCACAGAATCACCCACGGTCGGCATATTGGAAATTCGATAAACGATACTGGGGTAATCCAAAAGTTAGAAAGGAAATCGAGGAGGAGCTACGTAATATTGATATAAATCAATGGGACTGTCATAAATGTATTATTCAATCGATTATAAGGGCCTATAAACCGCAAATAGCTCTAGGTAATAAATTCAAAGATTACATAAAAGGCTCACAGAAATAAACTCGAAATTAATGCACAATAATGAGTACGAGGATTTACGATTAGTAGCAAAAAACGTGAATCAACAACTGCAAGAAAACTTGTCCTTATTAGCAGAAAAATGGCAAACTAGATCAAAGGTGAAATGGGTAGAAAGTGAAGAAAAGTCCACGAAATATTTCTTTATGCGATATAAGACCAGGCTTTCCTCTACACCTACTGTTAAAATTAAAGACCCAAGCAACCCTACAAATGAAGATCCGTTACCGTCCTTCAATACATACGGGATAACTTTGAACAACTTTATAAAACAGAAGAAATTGATACAGAAGCAGTGGAGAAATTAACTCGAGACCTACCTCGATTTTCTTTAGCTCAGAATTCGTCATTAATTAAGAGAATTACAGAGGAGAAAATTGGTATGGTTATAGACATGCTGGCCAACAATAAGTTGCCAGGAACGGATGGCCTTAGTTATGAATTTTACAAGCTAGCAAAAGAAGAAGTTCTCCCAGTACTAGCGAAATTGTTTAACAGGGTGCTTGAAACAGTGAAGATGCCAATTTCTTGGAGCCAGAACATTGTTACGCTCATTCCTAAAAAAAAGAAAACTTAGAGGCAATTAGTAATTGGAGACCGATTTCGCTTACTAACTGTGACGTGAAGATTTTTATGAAAATTTTAGCCAATCGATTGAATATAATATGTGCGGATATTATTGGATACTATCAAAGAGGCTTTGTCACTGGAAGATATATTGGATGCGGCCCTTGATGTATTAACAGTGATGAGAAATCAAGGTGACCAATCCAAGCAGCAATGGCTCCTCTTTATAGACCAGCAGAATGCCTTTGACAGAGTTAACCATGGTTACTTACAAACAGTTCTCGCTAAAATGAACGTTGATTCAAGATTTATTAATGTAGTAAAGTCACTGTTTTCGACTTAACAAGTGTATATTATAGACGCTGGCCTGATTTCTGAACCCTTTAATGTTACAAGAGGAGTTTGACAGGGAGATCCGCTGTCTCCTCTTTTATATGTGCTTGCAATTGAACCTTTCTTGAGACAGGTATACGAGGGCATTAAGGGTATTAATATTAAAAATCAACACTTTAAAATTGCTGCTTACGCAGACGATTTAACTATTGGTATCAGTTCCCAAGACAACTGGATCGAGTTTACAGAGATAACTAAGATGTATGAAGTGGCCTCGAATGCTAGGGTAAACAAGTCAAAAACAATTCTAATACCGATTACAACGTCAGCACAAAAATATAATTTACCTGGTGAAGGAGAGTTTAAGAAACTTGCAAAAGATGAACCAATATCGATTCTCGGGTATAAAGTGAACAGCGGAGGCAACTCTATGAAGCACGTATGGGAGGACTTAGCCTGTACTGTTCATAATAAAATCCAGTCCATGGCGAATAGGAACCTTTCATTTAAAGGTAGAATATTAATAGCAAAATCGTTGCTTGTCTCAAAGATGTGGTATTTCGCATACCTTATCACCCCAAAAAGAAAACAGCTATATGTCCTCAATAATATGATTTTGGAGTGCGTTAAAAATAAGTCGAAAATGCTTCCACGTTACTCAACTTTCCAACAAGGATATGATCAAGGGGGCTTGGAAGCTCCGATATTGAAAGATGCTCTTGATGTCAGACTTATTACAGTCTTTATTAAATTGTTGACGAGTGATAGTTTTTGGGGGAAAGTCGAATGTGCAATAATTGCTGAAGAACAAAAGAAATATAACATTAAAGGAAGCACTAAATAGTAATTCAAATACAACCAAAGGCTGGCCAGAGAGATGGAAGCCATATATTCTGGCATGGCGTCAGTTAGAAGGGAAAGTGCTTGGAAAGGATGATGAACCATGGGACCAAGGAGATTTTAGCATTGGAGGCCAGTGTGCTAGCTACTCAGTAAAAAAAGCTACAGAATTCCTACGAGCCAAAGTCAAACTTTCGCTGAAGCAGTCTGACCACGTGGACTGGATTAAAGAGAAATGGACGCTTAACAGGAAAAAGGATGTGGTCTGGAGGCTGAACTTCCAGGCACTTCCTCTAGGATACCGGCTGCTACATATCAATAGAGAAGAAAATGGCGAGTGTCCGGCATGTCCCGGAGAGTTACAAACTCCACTATACTTCACGCTGGAATGCAAGATCAGTAAAATGATTTGGAGGGAAGCATATAAATACTTGGCTATTTTGAATAATAATAGGATTCCTGACTCATGGGATGAAGTTTTCTCTGCATCTAATATTGAAGAGACTACAAAACGTAAAGCAGCATTATATCTGCATATCACCTGTTTATATGAGATCTGGTGTTGGTACACCCAGATCAAGTGGGGACCAGTGTTTAAAATAGAAATTTTAATTTACCAGTACATACACCTGTTATATAAAAATTACCGATTAAAAAAAAAAACCTGTAAAAAAATTTTTATATAAAGTAAGTCTTTGTAGCCAATTTGCATTAGTTAATTTTTTTTCAAATCCTTTTACAACAATAATTTTTCCCATTATTCCTTTTTCTCGCGATAATATAACCTAAGCATGACTATTTCATGCATCAGGTTATTAAATTCAATAATATCCTGACACTTCACTCTCTATAAAATCATATACTGCGTTATACTAGTAAGTTATATATATATGCACCGGTTACTTCAAAAATTCTGGATCATGCACTGTTTGTTGCACCGGCCCAATTTTAAAATACCGGTGTATGCAATATAAAAAATGGTAGATCCAGATTTTTATCATGCTATTTTATACACTGGTGCGGACACAAACGGATTCCAGAAATGACTTTACTAGCTATAATCTGGATAAGATTAAGCAATGAAGTAAAGGTGCTGAAGGCTTTACAAGAGGGGGTAATAGAAAGGTAGAAAAAGTAAGGAAGTACCTTGTCCTGAATGTAATCTAATTTTTTTTAAATTATTAATAAAGTATGCCTACATGGCGTCCTTGTTAATAAAAGGTTTAAATAAAAAAAAAAAAAAAATGTGATCAAATTGTGAAAAAATTTTTGCAGCCTATGACTTATTGAGATAGGTCTTTTATTCTTGATTTAATTGGATAACTCAGTACACGTGCACGTTATATCCAATCTATACACCTTTATCCGTTTGAACATTTTTGATTGCCCATCTTCAGAAAAATGACCGGTCTGTGGAAAAATTTATTTTTACATATCAATGTATTAATATAATTTAATTTTAGTTTGTATACTTTAATGTTTTTATTGAGTGCATTCAAAAACGTGATCAAATTGTGAGAAAATTTTTACAGACTATGACTGATAGGTCTTTTATTCTTGGATACCTCAGTACACGTGCACGCTATATCCAATCTATACACTTTCGTCCATTTAAACATTTTTGATTAGTCATCTTCAGAAACGTGACCAATCTGTGGGAAAATTAATTTTTACATACGATTCGTCATAAAGATGTATTAATAATGACGATTGAGTTAAATGTATACTTTTAATGTTTTTATTGGGTGCATTCATAAACGTGATCAAATTGTGAGAAAATTTTTGGTCAGCCTATGGCTTATTGAGATTTTCACATCTATTAGGCCACGCAAAGTTGATGTTTTGTTTTGCATTACTGTATATGGAATCTGAAAACTTTAGTCAGTAGATTGGATATTTCCTTTTTTTTTAATTTAATTACTGAAATTAATAGAATAATGTTCGCATCTGAGATTAGACCATGCAAAGTTTATTTATTTTACGTTTTGCATTATATGAAAAATCTGAAAACTTCAGTCAGTCAGTCAGTTTTTTGTCTTTTTTTTAATATACTGTAAATTAATTGAGTAATGTGCACATCTAGATTAGACCACGAAGTTGATTTTTGGTCAGTCGATAAGTGAGTAATTAATGTCCACATCTAAGATTAGGCCACATTTTTCATTTTGCATTACAAAAAATCTGATCGGTCAGTTGAAATTTCTTTTTTT
>QKWP01000950.1:149838-162623 GCA_003550325.1 Gigaspora rosea
TTTTTTTTTTTTTTTTTTTTTTTACTTTACTAAAATTAATAATATCTAAAATTAGGCAGCGCAAAGTTGATTTTCATTTTACTTTACATAGAATCTGAAAACTTCAGTAATTCAAAGGTATTTTCTTTTTAATTTACTGTAAATAAAATAATTTTTGTGTTTAAAATCATGCAATATTAATTTTTCGATTTGCATTAGATGAAATCTAAAAACTTTGGTTAGTCAAAGATTTTTTTTTACTTTAAATTAATTTAAGATTAGGCCACGCAAAGTTAATTTTTTGTTTTACATTATATAGAATCTGAAAACTTCGGTAATGAAATAATGTTCGTTAAATTCACGCAAGGTTAAAACTTTTACGAAATCTAACAACTTCGGTTAGTCAATCAGATTTTTTTTACTTTACTATAAATTAATAAATAAGATAGGTGGTGCGAATGCGCCACCCATCACACTAATTATTTATAAAAAGAAAGAATGCAAGATTTTATATAGAACTTTATTTTACAAAAAATTATTTTATAATAATATTATTAATATAATTTCGAATTAAAATCTTTGTCTTCATTTACAGTAGCAATAATTGTTAAATTGCATTATTTTATGCAATACTGGTATTTTTATTTTATTTATAACTAGTGCGATGGGTAGTGCATTCACGCCACCTATCTTATTTATTAATTTATAGTAAAGTAAAAAAAAATCTGATTGACTAACCGAAGTTGTTAGATTTCGTAAAAGTTTTAATCTTGCATGAAATTAACGAACATTATTTCATTAACGAAGTTTTCAGATTCTATATAATGTAAAACAAAAAATCAACTTTGCGTGATCTAATCTTAAATTAATTTAAAGTAAAAAAAAAATCTGTTTGACTAACCAAAGTTTTTAGATTTCACCTAATGCAAATCAAAAAATTAATATTGCATGATTTTAAACACAAAAATTATTTTATTTACAGTAAATTAAAAAGAAAAAACCTTCGACTTACCGAAGTTTTCAGATTCTATGTAAAGTAAAATGAAAATCAACTTTGCACTGCCTAATTTTAGATATTATTAATTTATAGTAAAGTAAAAAAAAAACCTGATTCAAGTAACCGAAATTTTAGATTCCATGTCAAATAAAAAAATTAACCTTGCGATGTGAACATTATTTCATTAATTTACAGTAAATTAAAATGAAAAAAAGCCTTGACTTGCAGAAGTTTTCAGATTTTATGTAATGTAAAATGAAGAAACAATTCTGTGTGGCCTAATCTCAGGTTAATTTATAGTAAAGTGAAAAAAAAAACTGAACGACTAACCGAAATTTTTAGATTCCATGTAATGCAAATCGAAAAATTAACTTTGCAACATGAACATTATTTTATTAATTTACAGTAAATTAAAAAAAAACCTTGACTTACTGAAGTTTTCAGATTTCATGTAATGTAAAACGAAGAAACAATTTTGTGTGGCCTAATTTCAGGTTAATTTATAGTAAAGTAAAAAAAAAAAAAAAAAANAACTTTGCAACATGAACATATTTTATTAATTTACAGTAAATTAGAAAGAAAAAAAACCTTTTCTTACTGAAGTTTTCAGATTTCATGTAATGAAAAATGAAAAATCAACTTGTGTAGTCTAATTTAGAGTAAAAAAAAAAAATTCTGATGACTAATTGATGTTTTTAGGTTCCATGTAATGTAAATCGAAAAATTAACGTTGCATAATTTTAAATGTAAACATTATTTTATTACAGTAAATTAAAAAGAAAAAAAATTCTTCGCTTACCGAAGTTTTCAAATTCCATATAATGTAAAAAGAAAAATTAACTTCAGGTGGCTTAATCTTAGATTTTAATGATTTGTAGTAAAGTAAAAAAAAATTTTTTTGACTGACAGAAGTTTTCAAAAAGCAACTTTGCATGGTTTAATTTTAGATGAGCATTATTCTATTAATTTAAAGTAAAAAAAGAAAGAAAAAGAAAGAAAATTTGACTGACCGATTTAAGTTTTTAGATTCTACGTAATGCAAAATGAAAAATTAACTTTGCGTAGCTTAATCTTAAATGTGAGCATTACTCAACAAAAAAATCTGACCGACCGACTGAAGTTTTTAGATTCTAGGTAATGTAAAACGAAAAATCAATTTTGCATGGTCTAATCTCAGATTATATTAATTTAAAGTAAAAAGAAAAAAACTCCTGATCAACTAATCGAAATTTTTAGATTCCATGTAATGCAAATCAAAAAATTAGTAACCTTGTATGATTTTATACATGAACATTATTTTATTAATTTACAGTAAATTATAAAGAAAAAAACATCCTGACTTACCAAAATTTTCAAATTTCATGCAGTAAAAACAAAAAATCAACTATGTGTGGTCTAATCTTAAATTAATTTATAGTAAAGTAAAAAAAAAAAAAAACGATCATAAAACTCTTAATTTATGGAAGTTTTCAGATTCCATGTAATGTAAAACGAAAAATCAACATTGCGTGGCTTAATCTCAGATTTGGTTAACAATTTATAGTAAAAAAAAAAAAAAATTTTGACTGACCGAAGTTTTTGAAATTAACTTTGTATAAAATCTTAAATTTTGTTAATAATTTATAGTAAAGTGAAAAAAAAATTTTGATTACCCAACGTTTCTCAAAAATCTACTTTTGCGTGGCCTAATCTTAGATGTGAGATTATTCTATTAATTTAAAGTAAAAAAAAAGTAAAAAAAAGAAATTTCAACTGACCGATCAGATTTTTTGTAATGCAAAACGAAAAATGTGGCCTAATCTTAGATGTGGACATTAATTACTCACTTATCGACTGACCGAAAATCAACTTCGTGGTCTAATCTGGATGTGCACATTACTCCATTAATTTACAGTATATTAAAAAAAAAGACAAAAAACTGACTGACCGAATGAAGTTTTCAGATTTCATATAATGCAAAATGTAAAATAAATAAACTTCGCATGGTCTAATCTCAGATGCGAACATTATTCTATTAATTTCAGTAAATTAAATTAAAAAAAAAGGAAATATCCAACCTACTGACTAAAGTTTTCAGATTCCATGTACAGTAATGCAAAATGAAAAATCAACTTTGCGTGGCCTAATAGATGTGAAAATATCTCAATAAGCCATAGGCTGACCAAAAATTTTCTCACAACTTGATCACGTTTATGAATGCACCCAATAAAAACATTAAAAGTATACATTTAACTCAATCGTCATTATTAATACATCTTTATGACGAATCGTATGTAAAAATTAATTTTCCCACAGATTGGTCACGTTTCTGAAGATGACTAATCAAAAATGTTTAAACGGACGAAAGTGTATAGATTGGATATAGCGTGCACGTGTACTTAGGTATCCAAGAATAAAAGACCTATCAGTCATAGTCTGTAAAAATTTTCTCACAATTTGATCACGTTTTTGAATGCACTCAATAAAAACATTAAAGTATACAAACTAAAATTAAATTATATTAATACATTGATATGTAAAAATAAATTTTCCCACAGACCGGTCACGTTTCTGAAGATGGGCAATCAAAAATGTTCAAACGGATAAAGGTGTATTAGATTGGATATAACGTGCATGTGTACTGAGTTATCCAATTAAATCAAGAATAAAAGACCTATCTCAATAAGTCATAGGCTGCAAAAATTTTTTCACAATTTGATCACATTTTTGAATGCACCCAATAAAAACATTAAAGTATACAAACTAAAATTAAATTATATTTAACTATATCGTCATTATTAATACATTGTTATGACGAATCGTATGTAAAAATAAATTTTCCCACAGACCAGTCACGTTTCTGAAGATGGCCAATCAAAAATGTTTAAACGGACGAAGGTGGTATAGATTGCATCAGAATGATATAAAGAGCACGTGTACTGAGTTATCCAATCAAATCAAAAATAAAAGACCAATCAGCGTGCAGTTTTCTGTCGATCAGAGTTGCTGCTTGCAAATTATTTTGGATTGTTTTTGATTTTTGACGACGACGAAGATGCAAAGTGCGTGTAATGATCGAAAATCGAATTTTATAATATATAAATTGATGATAATCGATTATTAATTTACATTGATAGATCAATTACAAATTATGACAATATTTATCATGCAAATGATCATATGTCATCAATTTTCTCACGGTTTTTTAGGATATAGTAAACCAAAAACGGCAAAGTGCAATATTTTATGATTATAAAAATTTCCCGCATACTGGTCACGTTTCTGAAAGATGACCGATCGAAAACGTTCAAACAGTCGAACTTTACATCAATGACATAATGTGCACGTGCATCGAGTTACCCAATCAAATCAAGAATAAAAGACCAATCAGCATGCAGATTTATGTCGATCAGAGTGCAAATTATTTTTAGTATGTTTTTAAATAGTAATTTTTAATTAAAATGGTTGCAATATTAGATTCAATGATTTGTTTTTTTAAAGAAATATAAAATTGGAAATTTCAATTTCTGCTAAGAATTCGCATTATGAAAGTGCTCAGACTTTGATTTTGTTGGGGGCAAGAAGGCTTGAAAAGTAGAGAAATTAAAGCAGTAATAACCTCTTTCTCTTTAACCACTTTAATTTCCGCCTGACTGCCAAAACTAATAAAGTTTTTTCTGGGAATTCCCTTTATATGTTTTTAGCAATTTTTTCATTGTCTTAATAATGAAAGTTTTCTAAACATATAAGTTTGTTCTATGACCTCAACAAATCTACATCACTCTAATATTTAAGTGCACGTCTGAAATCTGTGACAGAACTAGATCGCCACCAAAATTTACCGGCACGTGATTTTGGCCAATAAAATAACGAGATCAGGTGTAACGTAACACGATCAGAAAAATTCAAAACAAACGTTCGTTTTGTCAAAAATCTCTTGTTTCTCTAAAAGTTGCATAAGAAACCACCTTTAGTGTTCTAACAAAAAGCTTTTCTGAGCGATTTTACTATCGAACCTTTAACTTTTAATCCTAACATAAACTTTAAAAAATTTTGTTGGTGCTCCACATATTGATCACGTGCCAGTGAAAATTTGGACTAGGAAGACAAATTTCGAGATTTTTGATTCAGATTAAAGTTCCAGTTTATATATCTATATGTATTTCACTTTTACCCTACGTTGATATAATAATTTATCGAGATATTTTAACTTGTTCGTGTTCTAAAAATAGATTTACAACAAAAGATTGACGGCTCAATTAAATTAGAATAATAAACAAAAAATTCAGGGATGGAAAATCCCCTTCACCAGTGTTCATTTATCACGTGCGCAAAAATTGTGCACACGTGTGCGGATCCAATCAAATTGCTTTATTTAAAAATTTGATTGGATCCGCACATGTGCGCACATTTTTGCGCACGTGAAAAATGAACACTTGTTTATTCTGTCAAATCGATGAAAAAGGTGTAACACTAATCGATATAAAAACGAAAAAAGTGTGTATAGCTTGCGAAGTCTTATTTTATAGTCAGGTAATATTATTAACCATGTAATAGAATTTTACTTTCTTATTCGCTTCATATCCTCGGAATTTTATACGTAATGGTCTAAACTGACGTCGGAAATGTATACAGTCGGTCAAGTAATTGACATCTGTGGCTTAACCTGTCACAGATTTCAGACATGCTATTTAGTAGAAGGCTATTGTAATTAAAACTCGCGTCAATCAGTGTGTTATTACATATGTGCCTTACTATATTGATTTTTCAAAGATTAATGAATTTGCCACATTTCAATTGAGAACTGTCATTTGATAATCGTAATGCTAATGTTTTGAGCGGGAACGGAACTAAAATTGATTTGGGATCCATTAAGATTTGAACATATTAACTCACTAAAATCTAATCTTCGATATTAATAATTCCAAATCAACTTAAATCCCATTTCCGCTATAACATTAATAATCATAACCGAACGTTATAATCATTAATAATATCCTTGTTCATTAACCAGTTACCTTGTAAAATGAGTTATTAAACGGGCTTATTAAAAGAGAAAAATGCGTTAAAAGTTAACGTCAAAGGATTAAAATTCTTCAGATCTGATAAGTGAATTGTAGGTTTTACGTTAAAGTTTTTTCAGATTTGTTTAACTACGTGAAAGTCATTAAATAAGTTATTATAAATCTAGTAAATTTTAAGGAAATTTATTTTTTTAAAAAAATTTTTTTTTTTTTAAGAAAATTTCTAAATTTGCACATAATGTTTAAGGCGTGGGTATTAAGACTTCCCCTGCAAAAATCCTCCGAGCATGTAATTTTGTGGCCGATATTGCTACTCTTATGTTTCACTATTGATATGGTCGAAATTAATCTATTTTCTATATGATGTATATGTTTTAAAATAATTTATTTTTAATACTGATTGCGAAGTTTAATGGATTGTTAATTTTTTAAATTAAGGATTAATAATTTGAATAACATAAATTGAACGCTTATTTTGAAAAAAAAAATCAGAAACTTTGAATCGTAAACTTAACATATTGACAGGCGCGAATTCTTGGCTCAGTTATCTAAAAAATTTTCAAAATGACTTAATGAGGGTACTCGATTTGATGGAGTTTTAAAACATAGAGATTGCTTATTTGAAGATGCACACTCAATGAAATTAAAAATTTAAAATTAACACTGAAAGATTAATAATTATGGTAATACAGTATTACAAAAAATTATTTCGAAAGATTAATATTCGAATAACTTGGTATAATAGTTAGTAGAATTAACTCAGAAAAATTTATCAAAAATTGGAATTACAGTAAAAAATTGAAATTTTTTATTTTTTATTTTTATTGGAAGCGGATTTTCGGCGATAATATAAATTTCGCAAATATTTACGCAACAGACATGATTGATCTTAATTACTTGATATTATAAGCAAAAACTACAAATATATAATATTTGTTGTGATAAAGTTTGCACTTGACTGATGTTAGCCCCTGAACAGTGTTGGAAATCATATGTTAAGTTTTTTTATTTTATGTTCGCAATTTGTGAACATAAATAATTTTTATATAATTAATCAAATTTTATTTATGAACATTATTGTTTTCTAATGTGAACATTATAAAAGAAAATCATATTCACAAAAATCATTATTTTCCAACACTACCCCTGAACCTTGCATGCGTTGGCGGTAATTTTAGGCAAGTGTAACTTTTATACCCAAATTAGCAATTTCAAGCAATTTTCAAACTTCAGGCACGGCATTACATCCCTATAAAAAAAGTCGAACCTTGTTTTATATTCCATAAATGTTGAATATTCACGGAATTTCTAACCTTAAATCATGGCCTGTCTAGATTTGTCGATCATGTTACAGATTCACGGAATTTTCACAAAAAGTATGGTGAAACAGAACCAATTTTTTATAGGGTATATGTTTCATTATATATTTAAAGTAGCAAATAGCTTCTTTTGATATTTAGAGTATCACTTTAATATTTAAAGAACCGCTTTGTATATATAAAGTAGCTACTTCAGATAAATCGCCATTTTATATGCAACATGCATAGTAATATTACCAAATTCGATGTGCATGGTGGACATCTAAAATGCTAATAGCTCACTAGTACATAATCTGAGTCAATCAAATCTATTGATTTTATCTGACAAACCTGATATCTTAGTGATATCTGATCTTACGAGTATCATTTATCAGAAATAGCAGGTTATCAAGTTTTCAATTTTTTATCAGTTATAACAGGTTATCAGTTTTGACAGGATCAGTTTTGAGAAGGTGTATTATAATATAGAGACAGAAATTGGTTTGGACATATGGAATCCAAATTCTACTGAGTTCGAATAATAGTTTAATTATTTGAATAACAGTTGAATGCTGACTTTTGACAAATTTACTTTAATAATCTTATTTTCATTTGAAAATGAATTACGCACAGTTATACATGGGTGTCTAAATTACTCCTCTTAAAAAAAAATTATTTCGACATTTAGTCTGTCGAAATCAATTTTTCTTAGTGGCGAAATTAATTTTCTTAATTGTCTAAATTTTTAGTGAAATTATTTGCTTTATTTATGTCAAAATACTTTAGATAGTATAGTTACTTTGTGAAATTCATATAAAAAAACTAGCAATGGCGAAATTACTTTTTTAAAAAAATAATTTAGACATCCATGTATACGAACAGTACAGCAGTACCGTATATGTTCTAAGAATTTAAAACTTCATTACCAGTGGAAACCGTTCAGGTTCTGATCATTCAATGTTTTTCTTGACATTTTGCATTTTTAAACCAGTTCTCCACCATCATACTGATTTGCTTTGCTAAAATAATGACATAAATAAAATTAATAATAGTTACAAATATTATTCTTGACATACAATAATTCACATAATTTGACTTTGCACTAAAGAATATGTTAAATATGTTTCACTAATAATTTGAACCACATGTTTTTAAGCACGAGTTATCTCAAGTTCTCTGATTGTCGAATTTATAGGCCAATTATTATTGTCCGTTTACTTTCAAATTTCAAAATGATGAAATTTATGTCGATTGCATTTTCACTGATATTAAATCAAACTTTTCATGTTCCAGTTTTACTAATTTTAAAATATTCAATGCATGAAACTTTTTTTTCATGAAAGCTATATTAAGAAGTTAACATGGTTAACCAATTAGAAAACCTTAGTCTCTAACATGGATGGGATTTGTTTTCAAGAAAATAACTGTACAATAAATGAAAGTAGTAGCAGGCATGAATAACTAGTGTATACTGCAACAAGGAATAAACTAAATATATTAACTATATAAATCAACTATATATTAATTATATTATTTTAAATAAATTTGCTATTTTCTGTACATTTAATAATTATATATTTACTTGTCTATCTTTATCAATAAATTTTAGAGTTAAAATGATAGCAAAAACGAATATTATTAAAGAAATGATACCGCCAAAGATGGCTCCAATAATTATGCTAGGGTTATTAAGATCTGAACTTTTTGGATTGTCTGAAATTGAATTACTTGGAATTGTGGTATTTGTAGTTGTTGTAGTAGTTGCAGTAACTGCATTAGTTGTAGTAGTTTTAGCAGTTGCAGTATTTGCAATATTTGTAGAAGTTTTAATATTTGCAGAAGTTGCAGTAGTTGTAGTAGTTGCAATAGTTGTAGTAGCTTTAGTAGTTGCAATAGTTGCAGTAGTTTTAGGAATTGTACAATCTAATTCTCCACATTGTGCGCAAGAACTACGTAAACCATAATCACAGATTCCACCTTGGGGATTACATTCATAAATATGTGTATTATCACACCCTGAAAATAAAAGTTTAGTTAAGATAAAAGCTTAAAATCATAAAACCAAGCTAAGTTACTCACCAATCATACCACCACAATATTGTCCTTGCGGGAGAGCATTTGGCGGCTTAGGACATAGACATGTAGTGTTAAGGCATTGAGATGATACACTAGAAATAAAAAAAATTATCCCGGTTGCTAAAAAAATAACTATATAAAAATCATTCAAATTTTTTCGAAATGCCACTAAAATATATATATATAGATATAAATTTAATTATATTAACAATAATAATAATAATAATAATAATTAATAATAAAGAAAGATTAGAAATAAACATACTTTTGAATATTAAAATATGAGTCAAACCTATTTCTAAGTTGAGACTATTTAACAAAATCAAAAATTTGGCACATTTATATATAAGTGTGAAACCTCTAACTGATCATACTCTGATTACCATTCCGAAAGGATTCGAATAAAACGCAAATTACGAGCAAGTCGAGAAAAAAATCGAAGTTAAGTTCCAAAATAGAATGGTAGCAAGACGCTGCATAATTATAGTTTTGGGTGCAGAATACGAAAATAAATATAAAATTTATATACGTATCAAAAATGCATAATTTGCGTTTGTTGCATATATAATTACGAAAATTATTTATTATTTAACGCAAAAAAATTAATGCTAACGCAAAAAACAACGATGCTTTCTAATTTGTGCTACGTAATTTGCACCTTTTTAGATTCTTGTGCGTTTTTATCAAACAAATTTATGATCTTTGCTTTCTACTTTTGGTAAATTTTATTGAGAACTCAATGTTTCACGAATTCAGTTGCTTTGTTTAAATCATTATTCTTTATGCTGCTTATGATCATGCGCACTGGAAAAAATTTTAAAACGAAAAGACTAATCATGCATACAAATTTGGTCTTTAAAAAATTTTTTTCACTTTTTTTATCTGGGTTTCTAATCTACTTTCTTGATATTCAGCAAATTTTAATTTTTTTATGTCGAATTTTTCACCTGCCTGATAAAATGATAATCAATGACCGTCAAAGACTAAACCGAAAAACTGTAAGAAGAAAAGCATCGTTTCATACAGTATGTTCTCATTTGGGCAAAGCCGACAAGTCATTTATTAGGCTAGAATGCTTTTTTATTTAAGCGATTAAGGCATGTTTAGCATAGTGTATGAAATAGAGTTAGAATTTGCCCGAAATTGGTTAGAAATGGCAAAGACATCTGCAAATTTTATTGCGCTGAGAGAGTCGTCGCAGGAATGATAAGCCGGTGGTTTTCCTCTTGCTGAAGCAAACCGGCTGTGAGCAGAGAATGTGAGTGGAGAAATATGCGTGAGGAAATGAATAGAAAAATGGCAGGACTACATGATCATCGACTTCCGGGCGGGCTAGGAAGATCGAGGAATTTCCTTGTTTTCGGGTTTTGTACAGAGGACTTCTTACATTCATGATTCGGTACATTTTAGGCAATTATATGGCACTTGTATTGTTTATGTAATACTGACATACGCAGCTACGTTTATTCGCATATGATTCTCAACGTTTAATCAAATTCCCTTGTTAGGAATTTGGTGCCTGTGGCGGGAGTATGTGGCTGCCTCCCTTTTCGATCACGTGATACATTGGGGTGTGCGGTCAACTAAGTAAATCAAAACTAGGTGTAGTACCATATAAAAATTAATTGAAGATTTTTTTGAAATTCGTGGTCAGAATAGTGATCAAAATAGTGATCGGATTATTATCACTTTTTATATAAATTTTAATAGTAAAGAATGACTTGAATAGTTTTAGATGTCTAGAGCGAATCGTTTTACTTTTTTCAATTATTTTATCATAAATCTATTCTTAAATACGTTTATAACAAAGTTACGTTAAAAAATTTTAAATTCTTGTATTGAATTTTTATCTGCAACGAAAACATCTATTTTTTGAATAGTTCATAATATGAAACAGAATTTTTGTAAAGAGTCAACTTGAAATCTAAATATTAATGTCAAAAAATTTTCAACGTAACATTGTTATAAACATGTTTAAGAATTGATTTATGCTAAAATAATTGAAAAAAGTAAATCGATTCGCTCTAGACATCCAAAACATCCAAGTCTTTCTTTACTATTAAAATATATATTAAAAGCAATAATTAATCCAAATCACTATTCAGATCACTCTCCTGATCAATAAATTCAAAAAAAAAAATTTTTCAATATTTAATTTTTATATGGTACTACATATAGTTTTGATTTACTTAGTTGACCGCACATCCCAGTGATATATCGCTTCGCATAAATACCATTTGATTTGCTTTCATTGCTTTTTTGACCATATCAATAATATAACTGAAAACTTGAGTTTTAGACCATGCTACACACAACATATATTACCTTCAGCTGTTCCAGTTTTTATCCTTATAGTGTTAATGGTCATGAAGTTTGCTTGTTACTAATGTTCGAATCCGGATAATTGTTTATCTAAAGATAATTATCTATTGAACAAACTCATTATCTGGTATCTATGTTGTACGTTGGAATGGAATCTTGTTAGATTTAGAATCAACATAAGTTGATTCTAAGTACACTTAAGTTGAATCTACTTAACTCATATTCAATTTAAAATTAACCGTTTGAATTCAATTTTAGCGACAATACTTCGACAATGTGTATGTTCTAGTTGTATATCCCAGCCACACTAATTATATGTATTGTTGGTTTTTGCCTCACAAACTAAATCTATTTCTTTTTTAGGGAACTTTATCTCAACTTATTTCCTTTTAGCATAAGTCAGAATTCTTAATTTTATTCAGCTTTTCCAATGATTATTAGGATGACAGCTATTTCAACAAAGCAATTTTGCATTTTTAGGCCACTCAAGGTTTTTTTTTTAAAAAAATTTTTTTTATAGATCCCAATTGTGCCAATTATTCAATTTTTGCCGTTTATTTGCTATTCTCATTCTGTGTCACCCGATGGAGACGTTGGTTTCCGTAATTGTCCGATAGGACTGACAAAAAAAATATGACCACAGACCCAATTTTTTGATTCCTTATTGTGCACAATAAAAAAATTAATTTTGCATAGCCTTAGATTAGTCCTTCGACCGACGATTGAGAATTTATAAATCACCCGATCCAATATTAAGGGTTTCAAAGTTAAAATGCGGGAATCTAATTTACGTTGAAATTGGAGATGTATTTATTTTGAAATAAGTAATGTATCAATCTGTCTTATTTCAATTGGGCTTGGAATAACTTCCCCCGACCCACCAGGAGTCTAGACACTTTTGCAGTAACGTGACCATCACGTGGTGTGGCGTCTTCGGATTAACTTTTTGGCTTTATTGTTAAGGTTAGGGTTAGGGTTCGTGTATATAGCCTTAGAAGGTCCCTATATATATGTAAAATCGCGTTCCGGACATTTTTATGCGGTTTTTAAGGCCGATTTAAACACTAGTTTTCGAGTATTTTCGCTCTTTTCTCTTTTTTTCTTCTTGTA
>QKWP01000950.1:164165-179519 GCA_003550325.1 Gigaspora rosea
AGTTGTAATAACGGTATGATATTAAAAATAAAGTTGACCAGCTTTAAAAAAACCCGAACAAACCGAGGCAGTGAACAAAAACAATATTAAAAAAATGATCTATATAATGTTATAATTTATTCAAAATAATTTTACATTTTGGGATCATTAAAAATAAATCAACTTTATAATAAATTTTAAAGGCTTCAATATTATATTTTTGAATTTCGGATTTTAGGTTTGGGTTTCGGATTATAGTTTCGGGTTTCGGGTTTCGGAGTTTCGATTTTTTTTAAAAAATCCGAAACTAGTTTCGGATTAGAACCCTTCCGAAACTAGTTTCGGGTAGGTTTCGTTTCGACGCCATGTTTGACTGACGGGGTTCAGTACTTACAATAACGATAACGATAAAAAGTTATAATGCATATTTCTATTTGATCCACATAATCTGTAGCATAATTTAAAAAAATTTATCGCATAATTCGCATAATTCGAAGTGTAAAGCAGGCAGAATTTGTGGTTTGTCGCAGCAGAAAATTAGGATCCCTACCCTGGTGCGGTTACTACCCCCAGTATCTACACTCATTAAGGGTAGGGTGAACGTAGATCATTTTTCATATGATCTACGTGGTATATTAGATTTTTATATAGTAAATAAAAAAATGCTTCTGATAAATTTTTTTAATATTTTGACCAATTTGTATAAAATTTATATAATAGGTAGCTTCAAATAGTTTGTTTATAATAATGAGATTGCGCAATATCCATTGCTTTAAAAAAAATCAACTTTACATATAATTAAATTTTTGTAGGACGCTATATGATTTTTGTAGGTTGTACAAAGAATTGATTGGTCAGATCATATGATGTTTACATGTAAATCATATGATATCATATAAATTGGTTACACAAAGTTGATCTACAATCGATTTTATATGAAATTGGAAATTTGTACACCCTACCCTTAAAACAATCGAATTTTTAAACCTTTTAAAGTAGTAAAACCTTATGTTAGGGTTAGAGTTATGGCTAGAAATAGGGCTTTTCTTATACCAAAATTTTACGGAAAGCCTTTTTATTAGTGCGCGGTAGACGATTTCATAGAGTCATTGTTAGAAGAGATCTGATTGGCGCATCTGCGACGATTTTTCATGGCCATACTAGGGTTTTGAACACACCTATTGCTAATTTTCGAGATTACATATATAACTTTTTATAAGTACCCCAACGGTCATTTGTTATTTTAGTATTATATTGACTATCTTTACAACAAGGCAAAACTTGCATTTTTTGCTACAGGTTTCCCACCATCCGGAGCTGCTGCGTTTCCATCGATAATATCTCGATTTTTTGGATTTTTCTACAAACATGTCGCAAGTTTTTATTATTTGGTGTTTGTTTAAATGTTTTCTTTGGTGGCATTATTGAATTATCGACAATTTAACAATAACTAAATATTTTAGAAGAAAATAAATGCTTTAAAATTTGAACGAAAGGGTTTTTTTTTGTAAAATATGCAATGTTGATCGTTAATTGTACACAGTAAGATTTGTAATAACGATAACGTAATAATGACTACGCTGATTTCAAAACTTTTTCGATTTCATGAATGGGATCTCCAAACTCCCCATTTCACTTTCCGATTTCAAAATTTTGAAGCATAAATAAGATTTTTCAAACTTCTATTTATTTTCAAATACATCACTTTTTTTTTTTAACTTTAACCTCTTATTAATTCTTCACCCAACAATTGAGAAATTTAAAAGCCAACCTATTTAATATTTCAACTAGTGTTTCGATCCGTAATCCGAATGGATCCGATGATTCGGATTGAATACGGATATCCGTATTCGTTAATTTTAACCGGATCATATTCCTAAATATCTTTAATGCGATTGTCAATTTGGCCAGCAACCGACGATAAATATATTACACTCCCTTTGGTAAATGTGAACTGATTTAAAATTAGGACACATGATGAATTTTGTGATGATCATCCAAATTTCGATAATATAAAATTATAGTTATTACCGATTGAATTTGCGATCCATAATATTCATCACGTGTCCCACTAGTTTTCAATCAGCTGTTAACTTAAACAATTCTCTTAAACAACTCTCTTAAAATCGTGAATCGTGAATTTGCCAAATTTGCTTCTGTTGTTTGATTACTTAATATTTACAAACTATTTTGGGCGAAAAAAAATAGCAATAAGTCAATCAAAGTTTCAGAATTTGAAAGCGTTTTGTATAATGGTCTCAAGTTCATGAACAAGTGCAAGAATAGGTGCAAGTGCAAGCGCAAGAAGAACAAGAACAATTGTTCCACAATAGATAAAAAGAAAACATGAGATCAATAAAAAATAGCGGATATATTAGCGAATATTAAGAAAAATTACATTCCACCAAAGATTTAGATGATTATTTCTAGATTTTCCATTTTTCGTAGATTTTTGGTCGGAATTTTAAATTTGCCGCCCAGATATCTAATTTTTTCAGCGACTTGTAGTTCGTAGTTTTATGTTGATCTACCAGCCAATAAAACCATCTAATATAGCAATAAAGCAAATAATCAAGTTATTATACTTTAACGCTTTTTGATTGGTTATACAACCCGTGATCAAAATGTTAAGACTAATATAGCGATGACATCACAATTATCACAATTCGAATTCATTAACAATTGTTTATTGTTTAATCACGACTGTATTGTGTGTCGATTTGTAACAAAATTTTTTACGGTAAATCATGAATCAACCAAATAGAGGTTACAGCATGGAGTGGATGGAATCCGGGTATTTTACACCCCTTCTGATTAACTTAATACCGAAATTATAGCTGATCAGTATGGTATAGATTTGCGAAAATACTGTTACACTCAAACCACCTCTAAAACGGTTTAGTGAAACTGGGGTTTAAAATAATTGAAAGCCTCACGTGCTTAGTAAATAGAACGTGATTGCGTATAGAGGTTTTATGTGATTTGCTTTTCGAAAGAGGCAGAACGGCTATAGGCATATGAAGATACCGATAGTCGTATCAGTTTATCAATAAAACTATAACTAACTCTAGGGAAACGTGAAGACTATCACAGTATCGCGTGATCAATATCGTTAATCACTAACGATTATAATCGATTGAAATCGGGTTACACAAGTGTATGAAGACACAAGTATCGGTTTATTTAATAAATCAGTGTATGAAGACACGATTCTTTATTAGAATAAATGAGTTATTTATTAGACAACTATTTAGTAGATAGCTATTAACTAGTCTAGTAGACAACTGTCTATATGTAAACAACTATGTTCGTAAATAACTATTTTGTCTCAGGGCGAGACTCAACGTATTTATACATTTTTATTATATAGTTCGTGATCAATGAGATCTGCTAGATCTCGATGATATACTAGATCCATGTGATCTATAAGATCACTAATATCAGTGATCAAGAGGATCATCGTGATCAATGTGATCAATGTGATCTACGTGATTTAGGGTGTCCAGGATTATGCGATGCGATGAGGTAAATTATGCGGGCGAATTGAGGTTGATTATGCGATGGATGCGAAATAAATTTAAGATTATGCGACCAATTAGGTCGATTATGCGATTTTTATATTATATGTAATTAATTTTTTTAGTTCTGTTTTTCGGAATTTCTCGGACATTTATCAAAATTTTACATTCTTTCATTTTCTACATCGGAACTTTTCGGGACCTACATTTTGTCACCACTCTATCACCCAATTTAAAGCTTGTCGAACTAAGTTACCATATTCCCAACAACCAATCAGATTTTTTATTCACGTGATTTGTGCTTTTTTTTGCTTGATTATGCGAAGCATATGCGATGCGAAAAAATAGCAAATTATGCGCATAATATCGCATCGCATAATCCTGGACACCCTAACGTGATTTCTTGGCTTTAGTGTTCACATGTTCTAATGTCTCGTGACATACCTGTCCAATAATATTTTATGTCGAATTCTAGGGCTAACAATACTAATCGATACCATACCGGTACCATAACTATACTCTGGTCATCCGTACAGAAATTTTTTTTACAGTAAATCACCACAATAATCGGTAAGTTTTGTAACAAAAGTTTACAGTAAATTGTGATAGAAACCACACCTGTTAATTCCAATACGAGCTAACTCAAAACCATACTGCATTGGGGTGTTCGATACACTATGAAAATCAAATCTATGTGTGATATCATATAAAATCTAATAAGACAGATCTTTAAATGATTTTTTCTGATTAACCAATCTAGTGTTCCAATCCGGATAGCATTTATCCGGATAATTATCGGGTATCCGGGTGACACCTACCCGGGTCAAATCACTAGTAACAACTAAAAAAAAAACTTACTATAGAACTTCCTACATCAAATTCTATCTTAATATTTTGATACTCAAAAATTAATAATATTTCGCATATCTCACTGCATTTGTCTGGCACGTTTCTTGTTAATTTATTAATTTCGAAATTTGGCATTTCATTTTGTTAGATATTTGAAATAAACTATTTAAATTTTGTATAATCCAATATAAAACAGCTTCATCTTCTTTGTGCTCATATAGAATCCGGATTCAATAATTGAATTTGGATTTATCCAAATTCGGATTATCATCCGGGTACACAAAGTAGGATCCGAATTTAATCTGATGGCCCTTAAAGAATAGGATCGAAACACTAATTTCAACGATTGAGAATTTTAAAAATTACTCGATTCAATTCTAATTTTCGTCCAACAATTTAGAATTTTAAACAATCACTTGATCTAATCCAACGATTGATAATTTTAAAAATCACCATATTCAATATTGATTCTTCGTCCAACAATTGAGAATTTTAAAAAATCGCCCGATCTAATATTAGTCCAATGATTGAGAATTTTAAAATCATCCGATTCAATATTATAGCGCTTTGCAAAAAGATGTGAACATGTGATTTTAGTGATGATGGTTGAGATTCCAGATTGTCTGTTACTTTGTATTTTCGATTAGTTACTTTATATTTCTTTGAAATCGGGTTAATTCTTAAAATCTCAAAAAATCTATAAAATCTCCGATTCTCTCACGAAAAAATGATCAGCAGTGTTCACATCTTTTTGCAAAGCGCAACATTAGGAATCAGGTTAGAATTGGTGTTTTGGTTAGAAGAATTAAGGTTAGGATTGGTGTTTTGGTTAGAGAGTTAGGGTTATGGATCGGGTTAGAATTGGTGTTTTGTTGGTCATAGAGTTAGGATTGGGTTAGGATTAAAATTAACAGTATATAAAAATAAAAAAAATAAAATTTTAATTGTAACTAATGATGCCTGACACAATTATTTTCGCGATGACGAAAGGTTTCATCAAATTTGCATCTGACGAAACCCTTGATGATTGACGAAACCCTTGACGCTTGACGAAACCCTTGACGATTGACGAAACCCTTGATGATTGACGAGACCCTTGATGATTGACGAAACTCCTGACGCAACCCCTGACTATTGATGAAACTAATGCCCTAGCTTCCAACACTAAAAAATTGTTCACAACCTGTAGTTTTAACCGATCGAATTTTAAGATCAGGTGTAACGTAAAAATTTTTTACAAGCTCTAAATTTTTATTAGGAAACCATCTATTGTGTCCTAATTAAAAATGTTTCTCGTGAAATTTTACTACTGTAATAGCCACAATGGCCACTATATTTTTCTAACCCTAACCCTAATTATAACGCGGTTTTCTTAGCCTTAATTTTACACGTATTTTTACTTAGAAAACAAACCACATTTGTTTTGATTATCACGTTACACTTGATCCTAAATTTTGATTGGTCAAAATTACAGAATTACAGAGTGATCAATTTTTTGTAGGAGCGCTACCTAAGATGATGAAGCTCTTGATGAAACACTTGTCAATTGAAGAAGCTTTTATATTGAATCTAAACAGATTATTTTTTATTGCTAGCATTTCACTAGCTACAGCGGAGCGTAGGATCAACTCATACCAGGAGTCACCAAATTCCGGGTCAGGATACGTCAGAGTGCATCAGAATCATGGTCGGCTGGATCGGAATTAATCGATTTTGCCCAACCAATTTTACTAATGAAATTATATCCATTCATTAAGTAATTTGCAGTAGAACCTGCTAATAGCTAAGGCTAAACGCCGTCCTAGATCTGACGCATACAACCCGGAATTTTGGTGACCTTCCTGTAAAATTCGTGTAGGATCGATTGTCCGAACACATGATTTTTTGAACCATCAATAATAACACTAATGATATGAACATCTTATTTCATTGCAGACTAAAACCATATTCTCAAATATCTTTAATTCGTACTGAAAATTTAATAACTCGCTAGGTGTTTAATTCACTCGCTGAGAAGTTCATAACTCGCCGAGAGTCAATAACCCAACTATGCCACAAACTATGCCAAAATAAGAAATATATAAAATAATACATAATAATAAAATACTATGACACTGCCAATTCGTAGAACACCTATCGGATATATCTGGGTGATTGTTGCAAATCATCTGGCAATGTCAGATCGATGTCAAAAAGATAGAAACTGAGAAAATATCATAATGAACAAAAACTTAACTTTATATGGACTAATTATTTCTGTTATGAAAGAAATGAATAATAAATAGTCTTATGCTTCATCAAAATCATTATGGGTTTTGTTATTTATTATTGGTTTCGTCATGCATCATGAGTTCATGCATCATGTGTTTCATCATGCGTCGTGGGTTTCGTCATGCGTTATGGGTTTTATCATGCGTCATGGGTTCGTCATTCGTCAATTCGTCAATTTGAAGTTGCCTGACGAAATGGTTTCATCATGCGTCAATGACGCAGGTTGCGTCATGCGTCAGGCATCATTAGATAGGACTGCCAGATTTTGTGATGAGCTATTAAAATGATTTGGCACAAAACATGTGGACGAACGTAGACCTCTTATTAAAGAGCCACTTCTTCGTAAACTGTTTGTAGTTGTCTATGAGGAATTGAAGTATCACCAACTTTAGGATTTCGTCAGAACGGATATAAAAGAATGTAAAAGTGAAATAGCAATACAAATTAGTACGGCTTTTTGTAGCACCATTAACTAGTAATTTTTAGTCAGCAGATCGGAGATTATGTTGCACTATCTAATAGATTCTTTAATCAGAATCCCACTCACAATTTTTATAGATCTTGGCGAAAAATTGCCATTTGAAATCGATAAAGACAAAGAGGATTGAGAATCGACAACATTAAATTCTAAGCAGCAAGACTTTCTTTGCTGGACTAATAAGTTACATTTATTTAAAGGTGAAGAGAAGGCCGACACTAATGATTTCGATGCAGTCTCGAACAAAATTGAAGAGATATTTAATGTAATTGATCCTATATTTTTTGGTGATATTTAGTTTATTATTTGCTATCAAAAGAAGCAGATAAGAAACTGAGCCACCTAGTTCCATTTACATCTGACTTAATGCAGGCAATCCTTTGGATCGTATTACCATTTTCCGTACAGTTGTAAACATCACTTGTGCCATAATGACTATATAAGATGACAATCATCCCATTCGGAAAGTGGCTGAAATTTACAACTTCAGATAATGGTTTGGGCGAAATTATATTTCTGAAATATTTCGATTTTAATAAGTAGTCCGAAATAATAAATCCTAATTCTGAAATTAAGACGAAAGTCCGATATAAATCCGATATAAATCCGATATTCCGATAAATCTAATATAATCCGATATTATATTTAAGGCAGTTAATAATAAGGCGATCTAACTATATTTGTAATTATATAATATTATATAATTAAGTTCGCCACATTAAATATTCGCTTACTGGTTTTAAAGAATACCATTAATAAATCGGAAAGAACTTTATTCGGGTCGACTTATAATCTTTATTAATACTGATCTGGTATTTTTTTTTATTAATCTGATGGTTTTTTTAGCTATCAAACGATGCATTTGAAAGCCATTAATTACTGTTCAATAATTCTATTATAGCGAAGTACCATTTATGTTCAAAGCTAATCATATCTCTATACATTTTTTTTTTATTAAATATATGCCACTGAACTCTAATTTCGTGATAATTTATCATCTTGCGCAAGAAACTTATCTCTAGTATGTAAAGTAAGTTTTTTTTTTTTTTTAAAAAAAAAAACTCCTAACCGTATTATCGGGGACATCATATGGCGCTATTTATTTAATTATAAAATAAGTTTTAATTATATATCATATTGCATTTATGAATCATAATTAGTAGTAATCAGTTGGGTAATGAGCAATATTGAACGCCAAACTTTTATTAATTCCGATATTTATAAATTTGTTGGTTAGATGCAAAAAACATTTACAAACTATATTAGTTCAACATTGCATTGATCTCTCTTTCAGGATCCCAATCCTCCTCATCATTTTCAACATTATCATCCCCTAAAATAATATTTTCCTCATCAGGAAATTCAAATTCAGTATCACCGATTAATTCACCTAGATTATTCGTAAAATCTGTCGCATCAAGATTCAACAATTCCTCAATTTTTAATATTTTTCTTCTAGTGGTACAAAGTATCCTCCATTTCTTTCTTCATTTGCTGGTCTTTCTTCATTCACTGGTCTTTCTTCATTTGCTGGTCTTTCTTAATTTGCTGGTCTTTCTTCATTTGCTGGTCTTTCTTCATTTGCTGGTCTTTCTTCATTTGCTGGTCTTTCTTCATTTGCTGGTTTTTCTTCATTTGCTGGTCTTTCTTCATTCGCTGGTCTTCTTTCATTCACTGGTTCTTCTTCATTAGGTTCTTTGTCATAATCATCATCATCATAAAAATTTATATTAGACAATGCTTCATATAAATTTTGAACATTGGAAGAAAAATATGGCAACTCATTCTTCGAATTTGCAAGATAAAAGGCAGAAAGTTTTTGCATGTTTTCAATCTTGTCTATAGAAAGACATGTATAATGTTTTCCATAATACCATCCTAATGTAGACCAAATTCGTTCATATCCAGCCACATGTAGTGTTACTAAAAATAGCATATGAGCTAATTGACAAATATGATCCTCATCTTTTAAAAAATAATCCTCCAATGACATCCACCAAACCGAAGGAGATTCACTATCATCAAATGGTATATCAATGGTGCAGTGTGGTATCGATAGCTTCTTATTTGAGACATTAGCATTTTTCTTTCTTTGGGGGTTTTACTCATTTTTTTATAGAAACCATCTGCTGCCAAAAGAATATGCTGGAACGTTCCTCTTGCCCATATATCTATATTAAAATAACGTTTAGTAAACTACAACTAATTAAAATTAAATTTAAAAATAAATAATTTTACCAGTATATCCAGGATGTAAAACAAAAGCATACAATATATGCATCGTCATCAAACTCTGCAAATCTTCTATTAAAAATTGTAATTGCTTGTTGACGAAAACTACGATAATCATTCTCCGAAAGCCTTTTAATTGCTGCGCCCAAACGAACTAGACCAACAAAGCAATCGAATAGTGAACAATTTTATGATTCAAGAATAGATATAGCTATCTTAATAGGACGAAGTACAAATGCTAATGCATATAAATCATCAAAAAATGCTCTTGTGCATAGTACTGATTGCACTGAAACATCTATATTATCTTTTTTACGAATCTAAAATAATAAATTAAATTAAAATTTTAGCAAAAAAAAAAGTATTATATGATTGTATCGATTAATTTACTATTTCTAGAGGCACTTTATGTCTTATAATCGAAAATACACAATCATACATAGTATGCCAACGGGTATCCACCCATCACTTAAGTCCTCCTCCTTCAACCAAATTTTCTTCAGCTAGAATTTTAAGTGTGCTTCCTATAATTAAAATATTTTAATAATAGATTTAATCATATTATTAATAATAAAAAATATTTTAAATTACAGACCTGCAAGGTGGTTTCTTTTAAAATAGCTAACCACAGTATTACAGTGCGTAAGCATGCGATTTGCAAATAGTATTTTACAAATATCCCTTGAGATAAGGTTAACTGCATGCGAAATACATCTAAGATTCAAAATGTTCGGGTATTGTTCTGCAATAATACGGCGTACAGCTTTAATATTAGCACCTGAATCTGTTACAACAGCTGAGAATATTTCAGGCCCAATGTTTTCTAAAACATTGGTGATTTCCTCTGCTAAAAGTTCTCAGGTATGTCTTTTATTAGACAAATTTTAAAGGCACCACAGATATTGACAACGATCCGGAGTATATATAACAAAATTCCAAATTGAATCATTAGAAGAATTGCTCCAGCCATCACATGCTAATAAATAAAAAATTTTTAGTTAAAAGCTTTAGTATTAGCCATAATAACTATAAATCAATCATAAATAATTATATATTACTAGTAGTTAGATTTTTTGAACCATTTAATTTCTTAATAATCATCTGATTTGCAAATGCTGTTTCTTGCACCAAGTAATGACCAGAAAAGATATCATTAGATGAAGGTTCATATGCCAAACGTAATGTTTTTAATAATTCGATAAAAAACAGGTTTTCAATAATGTGAAATGGGATTCCACAAACAACAAAAGCTTTCACCAATGCTCTGTTTATATCTTTAATACGTTTTGGTATCAATTTTGTACTTTCGATAAAATCTGAAAGCTATATTGATTGCCAAGTTTTCGTTTCTTTGATTTTGATGTACCAACTTCAAGCGCCTTTGCTGTTAACCAGTTTAAAAATAGGTCACGAACATCCAGCGGCACATTTTTACATGAATTATCTAAGTGTTCTTCAAAAGCAGCAGGAGAACCTTTGTACCAAAATTGGTTGCAATAATTGCATGTCGCACTCCAATGTCCCTTGGAAATTTGCTTTCCTTGCTTAATATGATTTCCCCATATGATAGATTTTGGTTTTCCACTTGATTTGAGCATAGAAGGGTTAGATAAAACAAGAGGAGGAGCCATATCATTATCAGAATTTTTGGTCATTTTGCTAATACGTTATAATTGATTAAACTTCAAAAAAAAGATGTTGAACTGAAATTTGAATTAGCGTTAGTAGTTCCTTTTAAAATAGTAATAATAATGATATATACATGTGCAAATACCCTGATAGTAGAGCCGTTTATGGTATGTATACATCATACATATGAACATAAGATCTATACATGTGTAAGTAACCATATAGATTTTTCACTTTTTGATAGTAGACCATTTATGGTATGTATATATGATAAATTTGATTGTTCTAAAAAAAAAATCTTGGATCGGGGGTTCATGAATCAATTTAACCAGTTCAATATAGCACTTGGGTCCCAGGAGCAAATTTAGGCTAAAATCTATTTCATTAATATATAAACTAAAGTTAGCACAAATGTTTCCAGTTTAATAAATATCGGGTAAAACATTTTAATATCTAAAAGAAGTTTAATTTAATATACCAAGTACGATGAATTCGTTCTTTAAAAGACTTCCATTATCAGCTAAAAATAGTAGTTTAAAATCTTGAGTGTAACGAAGTTAGGTAGTTCATCCTATACGTTCAACTAGGTTACGAAAATATAAAAACAAATTCTTTTAATTTTTTTATTCTTTAAACTTAATGCACATATTACTAGAATTAATAAATAGTTAGTATTTGCCTGAAATTTAGTTCAGGGTAAGTTACTTATTTTTTCAAGATAAGTTTTACTTGTATTTTATATTTTGCTACATCATTTCTTTACTTCGATACTAACATCCTCACTATACTTCTCACTTTGATACTAACTTCCTTACACCCTCACTTTGATACATTCTTTGTTCAACACTACTTTCGCTTCAGCACCATTTATGCTCAACACGAGGTATATATTTTATTCATTCATTAAAAAAAAAAATTGATTTACTAACAAATCCTTTCTTTTTATACTTTAACTCTAATACTATAATTACTAATATAGTAACTAAAATAAATTCATTCTGTATTCATAACTTTTGATCTAACCGATATATACTTGTGATACTGACAGAATATTAGGCCTCCGTATTGGCCAGGTAGGGCTGGGTAATGGCAATACCCTAGCCCTACCCGTCTGTGTAAGGGCTTGACTTCTGAGCCCTTACTCTTACCCTAGGGCTCAAAATTTGATGCCCTAGCCCAGCCTGCAAAATCTGCAGGTCCCATGGTACTTATGGGCTTATTATTATTAATAGAAAGGCTGCCCCAAATTAGGGATAGGAATCGATTTAGTCGATTAAATCGACTAAACTTAGTAATTTACATATAAATTTTTTAATTGACTAAATCGATTCCTATTTCTACCTGCAAGTATCAGTAATGTTGGTATGGTTGGGCGGTATATTGGGTGGTTAATGATCCATGGCTGCAGTGGTAATATAAAGTATTTTGCAGTTAGTTTTTGGGCTCCACGGGTGCGTGTGCAGTGCAATAGCTCTTATTAGTAGATAGTTAGGCTCCATAGCTGCAGTAATAGTGTAAGAACCTGAATAGATATTGCAAAATGATGCCCCAATTTAGTTATATAGACGTATATTAGCTATCTTTGTTATGTTTAGGGTTTCATGTAATTGGTGGGTGCAGTTTAGGCTTTGGGGTTTAGGAAATTTGGGAAGAGGTCAGTAATTTATACGTTTGACAGTTAGGAGAATTAGTCCTAGTCTAGAGACTTTTGTCATGGGTATTGAAGTAGGGATGCATCGGTCCTGAAAAAGACTGGTCCAGGACCGGTCCCGGACCGGGACTGATAAGGACCGTGGGACCATTAAAGGACCAGTCCCGGGACCGGTTCTTGTAAACATAACTGTGATATTCGTATCACCCAATCAAATTTCTTGATCAGGTGTAACGTAGATCATATGATGTTTGTTTACATCCGACAGTAAAAATTACGTCATTTTTGGCCAATAAAATCTTATGCATTAAGATTGACGTAATTATTAAAGGACCGTTATGGGACCGAAGGACCGAACCGGACCGGACCGGGACCGTAAACACTATGATAACGGTCCTTTTAGGGACTGGACCGGACCGGACCAAACTGATACAGCCCTATATTGAAGTTTAAGTATGTAACGCTAGAGCTAGGGCTCCGAAGTCCGGGTCCAGCCGAACCCGGATCGAACCCGGACTCGAACCATTAATTTTGGAAATTCCGAACCCGGACTCAGACCCGAACCTAAAGTACCAAACCCGAACCGGACTCAAACATGATTATAGGTTCGGTCCGGGTCCGGTTCGAAGTTCGCAAACCTGCCCGGGTCCGGAATTAGCAGTAAAAAAAAAAATAAAATAAAATAAAAAATTTCTTATGCTAATCTGATCCGTAATATGGCATAGATCATAAATATATGCAGTACAAAATGTAAAAAANTCATACCCGGATAACTCTTTATCCGAAAGGTTGTAACCTTTAACAAAATCTAATAACCGGATCCTATTCAAATAAAAAAATAATGGTTATATTCAGAATATTCATATTATAATGCATCAATCAAATAAAGTAACTCTATATATGTTAATATAAAAAATGATTTATGCATGAAGTTGAACAGGACTTTGTACATTTTATTCTAACTTAAGTATTCGTCAGGTGTCATTAGTAGCCAGACAAAGAAGATCTAGGTGTATTTCTGAAATAAATAAGAGTTTAAAAAATCTTATTTGTGTATCAAAATTTTGAAATTAGAAAATGAAATGAGAGTATTTAAAGACTCCCATTTGACGAAATTATGCCAATCAACAAACTATTTTTTTTAACGTAGAATACAGTTTGTTTGCATAGTTTTGTTCTAATTCGGTACTTCTGTACTTTTCTTGTACGATGCTTGTTTTCCATATTTGGGGGTTTCCTTTTTTTTATATATTATTTTAATTAAAATAAATAAAAATTTTTCCTTAGTTACCGTAAAAATACTTGATCAAAGATCAACCTGTCTTTGTCTGCATACTCTCCTTTAGAATCAGATCACGCCAAATTAGCCTAAAAAATTCTTTACGTTTCTATATA
The DNA here is from genome assembly GCA_003550325.1 of Gigaspora rosea. Classification (NCBI taxonomy): domain Eukaryota; kingdom Fungi; phylum Glomeromycota; class Glomeromycetes; order Diversisporales; family Gigasporaceae; genus Gigaspora; species Gigaspora rosea. The sequence goes on from QKWP01000950.1 coordinate 178,168, forward strand.
CTCTATTTAAATTTACTATTTCGAATTCGTAAACCATTACTAGAGTACTGCCCATTTTACTTATTTACGCGGGTAACACAAAATAAAAAAGGGAATCCGATTTTGTAAATAAACTAAGTACACGAGATAAAAATTTAGGGTTAGGGTCTTAACGTAAGAGGCTATAGGTTAGAGTGATGCTTAATATAAGTAAACTTTCATTCCCGTCATTTTTAATTAGTGCACCAAGATCGATTTAAACATTAGTTTTTGCTTTTTTCTTCTTTTACGCGTGTTCGAATTCTTCATCAGGTTGATCTGGAATAGGCAAAATTTGCACTCTCCGATTGGCTATATTTCCTCTCCAAGAGCTTGTATTACCCGCGCAAATAAGTGAATGCGAGTACTGCCCACCCACCCACCTTGCAAACTTACGTTTTATTTATACTTTTTTGATGAAATTTCTTGTTACACATTCTAGTAGGTCTCGATTTCAGATTAACAGATCTGCGCTGATTTTATTTAAAAAGATCGATTCCCGAACATGCCGGCAGTGTATTTAAAACTTCACTAACATGAATGGCTTATGTCTATTTATGATATAAAAATTACATGTTTTATCTACTTTATCCGTATTAACGTTAATCTTTATATTATTTGTATTTAAGCCTCAAATAATATTTTTATTTGTTAAAAAAAAAATAAAGATTAAAATTTTTTTCTTATTTATTAATACGTTACAATTTATTAACCTTATAATAAAACCGTAACAAGCAATCTAATACAGCTTTCAACTTGTGCTATTCTTATTATATTTCATACTGTGTAAAGTATATAATAGGAAAATAAAATAAGTGCTTACTGTACAAGTATGTATTTATATATATAATATCCCTTAAACGGTAAGCTATTCCAGGCAAATTTGCCTGCAATTTTTTCTTTTACTTCATTATATATAAAATTTTGGAAAATTTAAGTTTCGTGCAATAAAATTTTTTACACGAGTAATTGATCGACATTGCAGATAGTTTTAACTTTAATTTTCATACTATCATAAAAATTATCTAATATGTATAGATTTTTGAAAATCATCTATTTTTAATAAAATTCCCGATTTCTCAAAAATTTTTATTTATTTTTAATTTTCTTATTACGTTTTGACCATAACGATAAGAAATCATAGTAAGAAATGTAAAATTTAGTATGAAAACAATTCCTATGACTTCATTTTTACAACTCAAGCAGTACAATTTTGATTCGCATAGGAATAAACAAGATACATATATATCCTTTTTTTTACCGTTTTTTTTTTTTTTTTTTTTTTTTTTTTTTTTTTTTTTTTTGTTTTTTTTTTTTTTTTTAGTATTTTTTTT
>QKWP01000950.1:181407-191892 GCA_003550325.1 Gigaspora rosea
CCACGACCACGACCAGAACCATGCTCTTGACCATAATTATGACCATCTCTATTATCTTGAATTTCATCTTGAGCGTTTTCATATCGAACGTCATAATTTTCATCATCTTCAGAGTCACTTTGTTCATAATGTTCATGGACACTACGTGATAATTCTACAATATATATGTCATCGTCATCCTGTTCGTTTAGAATTGAAGTTTCCATTGCAAAAAAAATTCGTGTGAAAAAAATTTTTTTTAAAAAAAAAAAATTCAAAAGTTAACAAAAATACCTTACGTTGGGCAAAATTAAAGAAATTCTTTAATTGGTTAGTTTCGCCCTTTTCGAAACAATGGTAAGTTTGCAATTGATTAAATATGTTTAATAGAATGTTGATCAATATTTATCTAATACCAAAATGTGATTGGACTATTTTTATAAAAAAATACAAACCGATTTACATCTAAATTTAGAAATTGCAGGCAAATTTGCCTGCAAGACCGTTTAAGGGATAATAATAATTATTACAGTAAATACTTATAAAAACTAAAAAGCCAGTATAAGTTTAAAGTATAATTTATTTATATCGACCTAATAAATAATATAATAAACAAACAAAATATTAAAATCATGTTCTTATTTAAAATGCATTAAATTTATGATATAGACAAGTTTTATACCAGGTGATGCTAGTACCTATATAAAATTTTGATGAGATAAAATGCGCATGATTCGGAAACATGCGAATTAATGCGCATTCACACGCATGATTGGGGAATCATGCGCATGCATGAAACCCATTTCTAGACCCGGGTGATACTTACCCAGGACAGAACACTATGCGTGTTGGATTGGGTTTCGGACTTTCGGACCGGGCTCAAATCGGACTCGAACCAAGCAAAAGTTTGATATTTGAACTCGGACCGGACTGAGTTTTAAAAAAGTTTGAGTCCGAGTCTGGTTCGAAATTCGAGCCGGACTCGGACTTACCTAAAGTCCGGCCTCAGTCTGGGTCCGTTGGAGCCCTAGCTAGAGCTTTGCTGATTCTGAACTTTACCCATAATTTCTTCAAATCATGTATAAGGGCGCAGATATTTATTACCTAATATCCATTTACTATAGGGGCTTACCCCCACCCCTAGGTAAGATCTATAAATAGAATTTTGACCAATCAAATTTAACTAAGGTAAGATTTTTCTTGACCCCCACCTCCTAAAATATTACCTAATAAATAACAGTGCCCTAATCTTAAAAGTGCTCGAATTATCTAATCGAGTTTACTCATAAGTTTACGTACCTGGTTTCATGTGACAGTGTTGCGCAGCTACCTTATGATCCGATATTGAGTAGCTTGTATCAGTATAAATCAATAAAAATTAGCCAATAATATGAACTGAAATTCATATGAAATATAAATAATGGGTACCCACGGGTATAGGAGCCGGGTAGCGGTACTACCCAAGCCCTACCCGTTTGTATAAGGGCTTAGTTTTTGAGCCCTTACCCTTACCCTAGGGCTTGGGATTTGATACCCTAGCCCGGCCCTTGTGGGCCTACCCGCAGGTACCCATGAGTAACCAAGGCCCATGCACAGATTATCGTAGATAATGTACGTACGTATGTCTTACATACACATAAATTCAATTGGTTCACATGAATAATATAGTTTCGGACAATTCAGACAATTTTGAATTAAGGTCATATTTTGGGCAATTACAGAAATATCGGAAATATCAGAAATTTAAACATTAAACGAAACTAATATCACCTATATTTTGGATTCGGATCAGGCGAAATATCTGAATTTCGCCCGAAACATTAACTTCAGATGTTACATTTTATGATCATTTAGTTGAAAAGAGAATCCCAGTAATAAATCTACCATACGCTAAAAGCAATCCAAATATTCGTGACAAACTCTTAAAAAAATGCATATTCATGCTGTAGGTCATCTAGGATTTGTGCAGATCTAGAAACCTTCTGCCCTTACTCGAGGGTTTTATAAGATTCACCCCAGCTGAAGTCTCCCCCACCTCCCATGAAAACGAACAGCTAATCAAAATAGATGAATCTCACCAATCACCTGATTTATATCAACCAATGAAATTGGCCCATCTTTGTTCATTTTTATATGTTCGTTTCATATGTTCGTTTCATTTTACCCCCTTCTGAGAATCCTGGAAAAGTAATGTTAACCAAAGAATCAACTTCGAATGGCCTTATGCTAAAAACTGGGGCATTCATTTCATGTTATGAAACAAAAATGAACTAAGACAAATAACTAAGTGCGTGCTGATTGGGCTGGCCAGGTTAATGATGGAGGCTACATTCACTGTGATATTCAGTTACCAAATATCTTGTATGTTCCACTCACAGCCAGTGGCGTTTATACATACTCCTCAGATCTCTAAAAGATTTTTTTTAAAAAAAGAGCAATATCTCATGATTTCACTAGTGAAGCTTCCCTGTCTTCCCTGTGTGTCTTAACAAAAAAAATTCCTTACAAAATTTTGCTTCATATGCAGTTAGCTTATTCATCTTATATTGATTACTTATAATTTATGTTTGAATAGTTAATCCACATCGTCATCGCGGTGGTACATGAATTTACGTTCATTACCCGTGCCAAATCCCGTGCCGATTTGACTAGTAAACTGCTACAAAACCCGAGCCATTTACGGTCCAATCGGAACGGGCACACGGTCCCACACGGTTCACCGAATCCAAACCAACTCGGGCCATACTCGTACAAATTCAGACCTTGATCCGTGCCAAAATGACCCGTACCTATCCGATTCCATCCCGCGCCTACGGTACATTTTTCTTATAGGGAAAATTGTGGGATATCAGGTCTTTAATTATAATGCTAATCCAGTCTATAAATATTTCATAATCGGTATCCTAATCCACTGTCTAATTGATTTGAAACTTGCATTTTTGACAAAAGAATTCCATTAGACATTTTATATTTTAATTTGTTTTTGATCTTTGTTTTCTTTTTTTTTCCATGCAGTAAACATTCTTCGGTAATGATTTTATATTAGGGATAGAATTTAGACTAAGGCCAAAGATTAAATGATTATCTAGTAAAATAAATTTTTTGGATCGTATTACATTACATGATGATTAACTATTGGTTTAGAGATCACTGGATAGATGCTTTTGTGGCTTCTTGAAAAAAGATGAAACTACTGGCAAAAGCACAAACTTATATTCCACTAAAAGCAAGTTATGTTACTGGGTTTTTAGATTACAAATATAAATACTTTTTCTTTTATAACAAATAATTTGCCAAAATGCAGTAATCAATACGATTACTAAAGAACTGATATTATAGATGCATCAGAAACTATTATGTTTATACTATAACTAGTCAAGCATGAGCAATAACAATTTTTACCAAGCATTAATTGATATGTAATCAAGTTTCACATCAAAATTGTAGTTTTATATTTTCGACATAATTTTGCTATTTAAAGAAGCGAAGATTGTAGGAATTTAATATAGAACGAAACAATTATATTCATAAAATAATATATTTAATTTTTATTTTAACATGGTAAGTTTTACTCTTAGTCTTCATTTCTAGTTTTTACAACTTTCAATTTCATTGGTTTCGTCAATTTTTAGCTTTACCAACTTTGTGATTTCACCAGTTTCTCCATTTCTCATTTTAAAATATATTTGTCAAAAGTCGAACTCGCATTTTGACTTTCACCAACCGAACAACTATAATACTATATTATCATTAAAATCCTACGGTTCATATTTGAAAATATCTTTAAATATACGTAATGTTTTAATTAAATAGTCTACTAAAAAATAAATGATGTTAAATTAAAATCTATAAACATATTTTATGAATATGACAATTTTTATTTCACAAAATTTTATTATTTTCTATCCTATTAAAATTCAAAATTTATAAGATTGAACTATTAAATAGGTATAACAAGGTTTATATATTTTAGCGTAATTAACTTCATTAATAATAATAATTAACAAAATAATTAATAATTAATAATAATAATAATAATTAATAATTAATAATAATAATAATAATAATAATAATAATAATAATAAAGTTTCAAAAAATTCTGTAACCGTCAGCCAATGTTTTAGTCAGTTTGCTTAATCAGCTGACTAAAAACATGTGGCTTAAAGCACTGAGTAAATTTCCTTCTTTGAGAGGATGAACAAACCAAGATTATCCCTATAAAAAAAGTGGTCCGGGTGTTGTACGGGCTGGCACAGGGTTGTCTGGATAAGCACGTTTCATGTGGCACGTAAAGTTATGAACACGAACCAAAACGTGACAGAATGGCACGTATATTACATTTTATGGTATTCACACGTGCATTGGGTGGTACGTATGAGCACGTTTTATTTTGTTACTTTACGTGTAATTACCCGTGCCAAAATCCGTAAGTTTTGGTTTAGTAAAGTGCAGCAAAACCAGGTCCATTTACGGTCCAAAATGTCCGGGTAAACAGCCCAATTCGGACCAATTCAACATGCCAACACGTAACTAGCTGGCAGCTTAGGTTTCACCCTGTCATATAATAATTTCTAAAAATATACATTAACTTGAGAAGACATTACATAGTTTAATGCTTATCTCCAAAAAATTTTGATGCCTGACGTGCAAAAATTCTTTCTTGCGCCAAAAATGTCATAAAGCAATCAGAAAAAATTGGCAGTTTAACTGAAATGTAACCCAATTATCCTTAGAAGTTAACAAATCTCAGATTGCCTAAAATGAAATTGTCAAAGAAATGTGTAATCTATATAATAAAGAAAGTTTAAAGGGCAAAAATTTCAGGTTAATTCTTGATAAATTAGAACAATTTCTAATAGGGAAGAACAAAATCCAGATAATATTATCAAGATTTGGTTAAATGATCAAATCAATCCTACGATTCAAATCGTCCTTGTAAGTTGTTATTGTCATGGTAAATGGGTTGAAAAGGGTGAACACATGGCATTCATTTATTATCAAAAATCAACAGAAACGGGAACATTTATGCTTGATTCTGTTATAAAAATGAAATTGGTGTTGAAAAGGATGAATATATTAACAAAAAAATCAGCAGAAATAGGGAATCCTAAAGGAACATTTTCACTTGGTGTCTGTTATCAATATGGAATTGGACTTTGGGTTGATAGTCATGTAAAAAAGTGGTTCATACTTCCGAGGCAAAATTTTTGAAACGGTTAAATAATTAATGAAGAAAATCGCACTCATCAATTTTTGTAGTGATGACTAACTAATTTCATCTGTGCAATAATAAACCTGCTTTTCTTTGAGAGAAATTAATAATTTTTATTTGACTTTCCCGTGGCCATCATATTTTAAAACTGATTCGTGAAATATACATCCACACTTCGTAAAGGAACAACTATTAATTTAAGACTTCTATTAGTCTGCTAACTTTAAACCACTACTGTATTTTGTTTAGAAGTCATATGTAACTGTTGATATGAAAATTTAACTAATATATATTTTTTTAATTATTAACAGTATTTGTGGATTCGAACATTTTTAATACATAGAAAAATTACACTTATTACTCGTAATAAAGTTGATTTTAAATACATGCACTATATTTTTGCTGATATTTACATGTAGCAATTATGTCATTTATTTTAATGATTTTTTTTTTTAACTTTAGAGGCCGGGTACTATGGCCAGGATTTTTATTATGAGTTATTAGGACATAATATTTATTACATGAATAAGGATACAACTAGCCACACGTGCACTTTTGGTGCCTAATTTAAGTAGTCCGCCCAAAGGTTCTATACTAGCTGCCATACCTACAACCCAACTACGGGAATTGCCTATTTAAACCCTCTGGTTCACTTTATTTTAATGATTTTTTTTTTTAAGTTTAGAGGCCGTGTGCTATGGCCGGGATTTTATTATGAGTTATAGTGACGTAATATTTGTTACATGAATGAGGATACAACTAGCCACACGTGCACTTTTGGTGCCTAATTTAAGTAGTCCGCCCGCAGGTTCTACACTAGCTGCCATACCTACAACCCAACTACGGGAATTGTCTATTTAAACCCTCTGGTTCATGGTCCTCCTATTACTACTGACGGACTACATTTAATGCAGATATTGTAGGCCACAACCCTTTTAAATATCGATAACCTAAGGGCTACTTTACCCTCGCACAAGAGCCTACCGGAACAAATTCCATGTCTCATACATGTATCATTGCCCGGATTGGTAACCGAGGCTACCTGCCCTTTATTAGGTTCGTTCTGATCGAAGTATCCGCCTTCTTTGGCGCATACTATAAGGACTGATTTTCACTACCTCCTAACTCGGGTCTTGCCAAACGGGTTCTTGTGGGGTTTTTTCCGGTACCCTGGATTTGTGATGTAACACATACATCATTGCGCCTGCATGCCCCCATTCAAGATGGTGGAACCAAGGTTACAGGTTTAGCACCTAACCGCTCATAAGCCACAATCATCAAACGCAGATTTAACTCCAAAACATCGCCAGTGGGATTTGAACTGTCAAACTGCCACTTGGGGGTGACACCTTGACCACTTCTCTAAAGTGCCACACCCTTTATTTTAATGATTTAAAAACCAAGCGAATAATTGCCATCATAACAAATGTAATTCCTTAACTAATTTACTAAATTCTATTACTAACATGTTTACATGGGTGTCTAAATTATTTTTTAAAAAAGTAATTTTGCCAAACATTTCGACGTTGCTAGTTTGTTTATATGAATTCTACAAAGTAACTATGCTATCTAATGTATTTTGACATAAAGAATGCAAATAATTTCACTAAAAATTTCGACAATTTAGAAAATTAATTTCGCCACTAATGAAAATTGATTTCGACAGACTAAATGCCGAATAATTTTTTATTAAGAGGAGTAATTTAGACACCCATGTATACTAACGTGCCATCAATAGGGCATTTCCCAATTTTACTGACACCTATTTCTCTGACACCAATTACACCGACAGCCATTTTACCGACATTCCACAATTCTGACAACCCCATTTCCCAACAATTCAGTTCCCCAACAACTTACTTCCCTGAGTCCTTTTCACCGACATTCCATTTTGCCGACAGCCACTTTCTCGACATCCTATTTTACCGATATCCTATTTCATTTCGTCGACAGCTATTTGCAAATTAACTTTCGTTTGTAACTATATATATGTCGTGCGTCAGATTAGACCTGGTCTAAATTAGATTAGGGTTAGGGTAAAATTACGGTAAAGTTAGGGATTAGTTTAGGCCAGTTGTTGCTGATCATTTAATGCTGGTCAACTGATAGTACGTCGGATTCAATCTGACGCAAGGTTTAATCTGACGCACAACATATATATAAATAGATAACAACTGATTATTAATTCATAGAGAAAGCAATAGATCAATTACAATCATCTTATTTTAAAATTTTCTATGTTTTTATTGCGGTTTTTTTGGCTATATAGCAAATCAAAAATGACATTCAATAATTTGAATAATTTCTATCATTTTCTATCACATGAACAAAATAATTGATAATCAAAAATCATTTACGTAATATAAAGCTAATCTATTTGTGAAGCTTTATTAATAGCTGATGGCGAAATGGGTGTAGGTGAAATAGAATGTCAGTCAAATGGGATGTCGAGAAAGTGAATTCGGGGAAGTAAGCTGTCGGGGAAATGGGTTGTTGGAGAAATGTGCTGTCGGGGAAGCGGGCTGTCATTGAAATGCCCGTCGGCGAAATTGGTGTCGGATAAGTAGTTTTCGGCGAAGTTTACCGAATCCCATCAATAGTACGATGTACAATCATTCATTTTTTTTTGATGTAGCTTCGATTATCCATGATATTTGACTGAACTAAATCCAATGCAATGTGATAACTAATTGAAGTATAAGTTAAATTACCGGTCCATTTACTGCATTAAATTTGTCGCGGTGATTATGTATTAGCAATAGTTCTAGCTGGGTTCGTATTATTTTGCCAACAATCACTTCACCGACATAACATTTCACTGACAAATACTCACCGACAAGTTCATTTTACTGACAGTTTGTTTCGCTGAAGTTCATTTCACCAACAAGTTTTTTTTCAAAAAGCACCCTAACTTTAGCCCTAATTCTATCTAATTTACCCTGACCCTAACAAAAATGACCAGAATTACTTTGTCGGTGAAATGAGCTTCGATGAAATAAACTGTCGGTAAAATGAACTTGTCAGTGAATAATTGTCGGTGAAATGTTATGTCGGTGAATTGATTGTCGATTAATTGATTGCCACCCGTTCTAGCTAGCCTAGAGAATTGCCAAAAGTCACGATTAAACTAAAATTCTAACATTGTATTCAAATTAATATATTTCAACCATATATAATAAAAAAAGTGATTGTTATTTTCTGTTATGAATGTTCTTCCATTGACTTATATTGGCAACCAGTAATGGTAAATGACTTGAAATGACCTAAATGACCCAAGTGACCAATGACCAGTCACTGGGTTATTTCAAAAACCAAATGACCTGTTGTGGTCATTTGAAATATCTATTAAAAAATGTGATTGGCCAGATATTTAATTATTTATATAGATAATTAAAGTTACTGTAATGGTAATAAATAAAATATGCGTAGTATAAAAAAATGGTTAGTTTTAGAGTAGGGTTAAACAAGTATAAGTGAGTTTTAGAGGATTAAATAGAAACCCGTATTTCATTTTAATCCGATTTCATTATGATCTACGACAATAATTAATCTTTAAAAACTCGTGCGCCATATAACAAATCCGATTCCATATTTAGGGATCATAGTAAAAAGATCTCTGCAAGGCCGTTTGATGATATTTATTTATTTTTTAAAAATATCATCGGTTCTGCTATGGCTTAATGATCTTACACATGGCTGCGAAAGATAAGTACAATTATGGTAATACAGTAATAATTTATAGTAAATATGACTAATTGTTTTTTTATTATTTAGAGTGAATATATATAAATTGTTTTCAAATCGGTATGTAAATAATAATTTTAGCGTTAGAAATTTAAAACACTTTATTAGTTTTGTTAAACTGCTAAGATGTTCAAAACTCAATTTTTTAATACGAAATATAAATTCTATTACATTTGAAATTATTGAAGGACAAGAGAAATAGGAGCATCCAACGAATCATTGAATAACTCTAACAAATTCCATTTTGCCGATAGATCATCTGCTGGGTGAGTAGTACACCCACCAAATTCAAATTCAGGAAGTTCAACATCTAAAATTTCACCACTTTCTAACCGATTTCATTATCTAATATTTCAATCCAGCCCTCAATTACATTGAACCAATTCCCTTCTTCATCAACCTCATCAATTGTATCTCCTTCAGTCACTTCAGTCACTTCGGTCACTTCAGTCACTTCGGTCACTTCGGTCACTTCGATCACTTCACTTGGTTCAATTGGCAGATTATCAGTAATTGGTGAACCAGCTTCATTATCACTTATAGGTGATTCTTCCAATTCTTGCGCGGAATCTTCATCATCACGAGATCGAATAGAAACTGCAATGTGAATTTTTTATATTGTCGTTCAGATATTTCAATGTCACTACGTTTTCGCTTGCTTAGTATATCACCACGTGATTGGCTCATTGCTAGAACCTTCTTATACTTAAATAAAGAATTTAAATTAATACCATAAAAAATAATACTATAAAAAATTAAATAAAAAAAAAAGGTTGTACATACTGGTAAACGACTTCAGCGTTTCGTATGCAAAAAACCATAGTTGACTATAACCGTTTAACCGAAGCTGAATTAACACATATTCCAAATAATTGTAAGGCTAGACGAGACAATTCTGGTGCGAGACCCTTCGCTGACTCCCAAAAATCGATAATATTTTCAAACTGATTATAAGTTTCTCTATTAAAAGGAAATACTTCTCTCTGGTATGATAAAAATTTACGCAAAATGCGTGTTGGTACTTTCTCGAACCATACGTGGTAATAATAATACAACCATTGACTAAAATGTGTATAGGAGAGACCGGGAACACGGGAAGAAAACTTGGAAAGCCGATATTTCGGATGCACAACGAATGATAATAGAAGTAGTGGCTGTTCCCATTGAGCCCACCGATTTTCTAATTGGGCAACCATATGATCTGCAAAGTATTCATCTTTATGGTTTGAAAAAACCTTGATAATCCACCCAAAACAATGTACGATCTCGTATAATCTCGCAACATCTTTCTGAAGTTTATTTAACGCGCAGCACAAAGGGAATAACAAATCTTGAAGGTCATAAAGTTGATTCCAAAAATTGGAATTTTGTATGATTGATATAATATCGGGTGGAAGTACTTGGGTTTCATTACTATTTTTTGACATAAATCGTTGCCGTGATAGTCCACTTCGAGAAGTACTAACTTATCCAATTCTAGTGGGTGATAACTTTGTTGCCAATGTTTAAGTATATAAAACAAATACATAGAGCTTTATTAGAATATTTTA
>QKWP01000951.1:0-10262 GCA_003550325.1 Gigaspora rosea
TAAATATATCTTGATTCTTGTTTATATAGTCCATGTTCGCTTCTTGAGGCGGGTCCACTTCATTATCTTTGTCTTGATTAATATTTGAGTCTAAGTCCATCGAAACTTTGGAGACGTTTTTTTTGTATACTTCTATGTCAATCGACATTTGTTCAGTTTGAACTTTTCTTTGTTCTTCCATTTCCTCAATTCCATAATCAATAAAGCCACTTTCAGCTTCCAATAAGAGGCCTTTTCTTTTCTGATCGTAAGTTTGTCTTTTGTCTTCTTTAATTAGCTTAAGTTGGTGCTCTGTAATTTTTGGATAGTTTTCAATCAGCTGCCTTATAATATAGACTTCCTCTGCAGTGATTGTTTGAACTGCAACTGAGATTTCTTTGTCAATTATTTGTACATTTTTACATTCCCTTCTAAGTAAGTCTATACAACTCCTAGCGCCTAATCTGATGGCTTGGCAACCTTTTTTGAGAAAATTGACTTTCCAATCCGGTACTAGATAGGGGTTCATCATTGATTATCTACGCCAATATTTAATGTTCTAAAAATAGCTTCCTAATTTGACACGTGTCTGACTTTTTTAGTTCGTTTGTTGTTTATAGTTGTTTGTTTACTTTTTGTTTACTTCCGAACGCGTTTGTTTGTAGCTGATCTGCACTACAGGGTATTACCAATGCCCCACAAATTTTTAAATTTTTCAATTTTTTTTTTTTCTTGAAAGTATTTTTCTTTGCCTACACCTGTAATTTCTTGCGTGAGAGTATTTTCGTTCTAATAGACTCTAGCTGAATTTATGTTCTTTGTCTTTTTTGTTAAGCTTGCTTGACTTGGTTGCTAATAGTATTGACTTGAATATTAACAATTCTCTTCTTGTTCGGGTGTGGCCGTGAGGATCAGCAGAAAGAGTTGTTGTGTACATTGAAAGATTACTATATATTATTTATATTTTTATTTTTAATTTTATAATATAAATTATAAATTTTAACGCTCCAGACTTACACCGGTTTCCGGTTCCTAGTTTTAAGTTTTATAAGAAAACATAATAACCAATAGTATTTGGCAATAACTTTAGATCCAGTGATCCACATGAAATGAAATTGGTACCATTAGACTTCTCTCACTGAGGCGAATCGAATGGTACCAAAATCATTAAATTTGGACTACTGGTTCAATTTTTAGACAATTTTTTCTAAAAAAATTACATTATATTTTTTTGACCCCCTACTTATTGAGAAAAATGTTATCGTTCGTCCAACACCCTCTTGTATAATGTTATTTATGGATGCCTTCTTATATATACTGCATTATGCAATACATAATGCTACATAATGTAATACAAGACTCGTAAAATTTAAAAATGCACATAGAGATTATTATATAATTTTGATTCAATTAAAATTATGTAATTGCTTTTATTTTAACAATATTTTTTTTAAAATAGAACTTATATTCCTTTTCAATTTACTACAATAGTTTTTAGTAAACAAATTTCTTGACCAAGCTTCTATTACTATATTGTAGTTTTCTGATTTTGCTATTTATATTTAATAGCTAGTCTGATTTAATATATATAGTAAATTACTATATTAGACCATACAAAATATATACTTGGTTTTTATATTATAGAACAATGGTTAGTGACACAGGTGCATAGCTTTTTTTTTATAATAAAAAAATTTTTTTTAAAGCTTATTGTCCCACAATTCAAATGCCTGATATGGGTTTTGTTAATGTTAACAATACTAAATCTTGTTTATATATGACAGTAATATAATATTCATCCTAGTATTGATATTACTATAAATGGCTTAATACAAGACCTGGTTTAAACCCTTTAATATACCTGGGTATAGTATACAACTGAGAGATAATACCATATAGTGTAAAAAATATATACACTTTGTGTTTATAACAGACTGTTTAGATTCTTAAAACGACTACATTTATTTAAAACAGACAAGTAGATCAAAAGTTATTTAGCTTTAAAGTTTTAAAAAAATATACTCTACTTATAAATTCAAAAATCAGCCCATAAAAGTGTTATTTAATGCATTTCAAATTTTTATCAATTTCATGTTGCACTTTTAATAAAGATTATAATAACAATAAAATAGAATTAATTATTTTTTTATTTTTAATAAAGAATCTTCATTCGCATTAAATTTGATCTTTGTAAATTAGCCAACATATGAATAAAATTCTATGAGGCATATCTGCTTTGTCAGAAATTATTAAATGGAAAATTTTTATTGGCTGACTATATTAAAAAAAAAAATCCAACTCCCATTTTGCTGACACAGGTGGGATATGAAAATCAATTATATAAATTTATATGGCCTTAGTAATACAATCTAACTTAACTGCTTTTGAACTTTCTAATAACTTGCTCTTGCTAATTTTAGCAATTTGAAAGTGTGCTAATTATTATATACTACTATTATGCATTAGTGTTATTTTTAATAAAAAACTAATAAAGTATTATAATTATATTATATAAAAATGCAGGATTGCATAATGCATCATGCTGCATAATATCACATTATGCAATACAAAGACAAAAAAACCTGCATTTGCACATCACTAGTTATAACCTATATGAGAAATATTCAGGGTTCTATTTTGATCTACTGGTTCAATTTGGGTGTTTTAACTATCAAAAACTACCAAAATAATTCTCTCAAAGAGAGGATTCTAACAAGGTCAAAATCACAAAAATTTTATTACAGAATTATAAAATCAATATAGATTTATGTATTTTTTTTTTGACAGACTCGCCAATACTTTTATTTTATATTAATTTAAGAATAAAATAAATACAAGATTCTATTCTAACACAACTGCCCAAAGTTACCAAAATATTAAAGTTTAACTTTACTTGGTTGTCTTAAAAGTGCCTAGCTATGCTTGTCACACTAATTTTACAAAGAAATTAGATGTTAGCCAACTTTGTCAAACAGAATATTTTTAAATTTCTCTTACCTAGCATGATGTCTAGAATATGTATATCCTTGTTCAAATATAAAGAAATAAAAAAGAAAATAAAAGAAGATAAAATAAAAAGAGAAAAACATCTAAATTTAAATGAAAAACCAAGAAAAAACAAAACAAAAAAAAAATAAAAAATTAAATAAATTAAATAATAACTAAGGCTAAACTAAAAAAACCAAACTAACTACTAACAACAAACCAAAATAAGCCTAAGCTATATTATAAAAATTATATAATACTGTGCAAAGAAGCACTTTGTTTTAGTAATATATATATATATAAGAAAATAATAGGTTATGAGTATTCTCAAGCACTAACTTAATGGATCAAAAGCAAATTTTTAATAGTCAGAAATTGAATAAATTAACCAAATAAGCTATCATTTTGATAAACAGATTAGTAAGCTACAAACTATCTTTTTTTGTCAAAAATTTGTTATTAATAAAGGTCGCTCATGTATTACTTTATATTCAAATATAATAATAAACAATGAATTCTCATTAAGTTTCTATCTGATTCAAAAAAGTAACCATTTTTTATTGTTATTGCTCAAAGCTTTTAAAACAAATAATCGATATCTTGATATAAATATAATAAATACAATACATCTTTTAAACTAATAATAATAATAATATAAAAAAAAATTTATTTTTGTTGCTATAAAGCAATTGTCACTAATAATTTTTTTATTGTTATTGCAACAAAAAATTTAAATTAGTATAATCAAAAAAGAAGATGCTAATGCAACTAAAGTTGAAGCTTTAGCAGTTAGTTAATAGAATTTTTTTATTAGATTGTTTTGAATAGTATAGTGAAGATCATGAACAAAAAAAAAAAGTATGCTCAAGCATTTAATTTTTGTTAATATCTTTATTGATTGTGATGCTTAAGCATCATCATGATTATTATTAAATTAATTAATTAAAATGCTTGAAAACACTTTATGTCTAATCAAATATTCTAAAAAAAAATTAATACTGATTTTTCTTTAAAGTATTTTACATATTATTTATTGTTTATCTCGAAAAACCCAAAATTCACTTATAATTTGATTTCAATATGGTAGGTGCATTTCCAAAATAGAAGGAGTAAACATGCCAATCTTTTGTAGAGGGTAAGCTAGATTTTTCACTTTTAAGTAAAATTTTGAAAAGTCCAAGAAGATATATCAAAGGTACCAATATTGTAAGAAGTATAATTTTTATACTTTAAAGAATAATATACTTGACCAAAAGTATATTTCTGTATAAGCTTCTATAACCTTTGACAAAAAACTTCAGGGTTATTGCTCTACTACTTCTTTTATAGTAATGAAGTTTTCTATCTGGAGAGCCAAACCCAAAAGGAAAGTTTTATTTTAGTTTTTTTATATCTAATCTGAAACTCTTTATTCAAGTTGCTTTTAAATAAAGCTTTGTTATATACAAATATACTAACTTCAAAGTTTTCATAAATCAGGTTTTGTGGAAGCATTGGTACAAGAAATTATTAGAAAAAGTTTTTAAATTTGTATATTATTACTTATAAAATTTATTTATAGTAATAATATACAAATTTATATTGATCTTATAATCCTGTAATTAGTTTTTTGTGATTTTAGGCTAGCTAGAATTCTCTCTTTGGGAAGATCATTTTGGTAGTTAAATTGTCCAAATTGGACCAGTAGATCAAAAGTTATTAAGGGGAGCGCCATTTATCACCTGATTTTTTAGATGGGTGGAGAGGTAGAGAAATTATCAGGTCCTATATATAATATAATATATATATATTTTTTTTGATGTTAATGGTGAGACCTTGTTCTTATTTTTATTAAATTTAATGGAAACTTTTTACAATTGGAAAAAACTTCATAATTTAAATCTAATGCTTAGAAAAAGAACTCAGACATATAGCTAGATAAACAAAAGTAGATCTAGTACTTATCTGTGCCTAAACCAACCAGAGTGGCCAAGGCTCACCTAGATTTGGGAATTAGTTAATATACTTGAAGGGTGTATATATAATATAATATATATAATATATATATATATATTTTTTCAACTTTGTAACCTGTCTGATCTTTATTAGCAATATTACATAAAAGCTACATAATTTTATATACTAACAGTAATGATTGGCCAAGCCGGCTGCCCGAATTGGTGCCCAACTTTGGCTACTGTACTAAAATAGTTTGCTCATACTCAAACAACGATCTTCCCTATCAGTAAGAAGTATAGTACTGCCTGGCTTCAGAAACCAACCACAGGATCCATTCCACCTAAAAACTTCTTCTCTGAGCTTTTCATAAAGAAGAATAAAAAAGGGGAAAAGACTAAAGGGGGACAATATCTAAATGACTAACCAAAAAACCAACCAAAAATACAACCAAACGAAAAAAAAACAAAAAAAAGAAAAACCAAAGAAAAAGCAAAGAAAGAATAGAAACTGTAGATGCTAACATGTCTAGCATAAACGATAAAAATTATATAATACTACAAGACTAATGTCTGTCAATGTATTATATGTACAATTAATGAAAAAGGAACTAAACTAAAAAAAAAGATAAGAAAATTTTCACATGCCCTCCAGATCCAACTACGTCATTATTGTTTATTTGTATATAGCGACCAAATTAACTCGTGATAGCGACGGTCCTGATTCGGATCGTCCCAATTTGGAAGGAGTAAACACTGCTGATTTTTTGGAAGGGTAAGCTAGGATTCCCACTTTTTGGTGAAAATTTCGAAAAAATCCAAAGGAAAGTACCGGCAAAACGATACTCGAAAGAAATTTAAAGGAGAGGGTATAGTTGGAAAAACTCAGTTTTTTGTTGTTTCCCGTTGTTTTTCCACAGAAAACTTTATCAACGGAAGAAAACTTTAATCTCCACCAAAATTTCTCATACAAAGGCTCTACCTTCTGCCAGTTATTTTGTAAAAGTACGCTTTTGGCTTGCATGTTGAATATATAAAGGAGTCCCAGAAAGTTAGTTGACCTTTATAAAAACAGTTTTCCTGTGTTATCCTACTATACATTAAGTATAAGCAACTCTCCAACAAAAAACTTTTTGTTTTTCTTCCGTTGGTAATTTGGTTCAAGTAATCGTCGTTAATAAAATTCTATATATAATATATATAAATATATATTTCTATATATTATTATATATATATAATTTTTAATATTGAATAACTTTTGATCCACCAGTCTATTTTGATGATTTAACTACCAAAATGTTTGCCTTAGTGAGACGATTCTAACAAGCCCAAAACCATTAAATTCTAATCACAGGATCCTAAGATCGACAAAGATTTGTATTCTATAAACAATTAATAATTAGATATGTCTAATTCAGCGCACCTAAGTTCTACGATGAATACCATGTGCCATATCAATCAGAATCNGTCTAATTCAGCGCACCTAAGTTCTACGATGAATACCATGTGCCATATCAATCAGAATCAGATGATTTGGTACCATTCGATTCATCTCATTGAGACGAATCAAATAACACCAAAATCACCCAAATCTGATCACACAATCATGCGATATCACATCTTAACGATATTTTAAACATAGTCCAATTTTGGCACAGTACCTAATTCGGAGCTCTAAAGATCTCTAATGATATTTGTGAACTATTGATCCAAATTATACGATTTTGGTACCATTTGATTTGTCACGATGAGAAGAGTCAGATGGTACTAAAATTATGCGATTATGATCGATACTTCACAAGATATCATCATTTAATCAAAATAACATGTGTAAAGCAAAATTTGAAATAAAATCGTTGATAACCTTTGATATACTAGTCCATTTTTGATAATTTTACCACCAAAATGACCGCCTCGAAGAGACAATTCCAACGAGCCCAAAATTGTTAAAATCTAATCACAGGATCACAAAATCGTTAAAGTTTTCTTATTATTTTAATGAAATTAAATTATTTGATAATCCAGAGAGTGATCCAATAGGTGAAATGTGGCGTGCTTCCATCTAAAATTTTTTTCTTACTAAGTTAACAATACATGTCCAATAATTGAAAGTTGTAGAGCTCATCGAGACGCATCTAATGGTGGTTAGATCTCCAAATCGGCCCAGTGGACGACGAGATTTCGTTGAAAAACGATTGGCCGATCATGTGACAAAAATCACATGAAAATCACTATAGGCGAAATGTGGCGTACTTCTATATAAAACTTTTTTTTACTAAGTTAACGATACATGTCTACTAATTGAAAGTTGTAGAGCTCGTCGAGGTGCATCTAACGGTGATTAGATCATCCAAATCGGCCCAGTGGATGGCGAGATATCGTCAAAAAACGATTGGCCGACTATATAAGGGAGCTTCCAGAAATCAGCTAATTTTTTTTTACTATGAGCCCACCTCACCTCTACCCCACCCACCCACACCTGATACCCCAATTAGCTAATCAGATTTTATGATTATTAAAAAGTTAAATATAACATTTAATAGTAAATAACTTTTAATTTACTGGACCAAATTTGATGAATCAGCTACAAAAATGATCCTCTCAATGAGAGGATTCTAGCAAGCCTAAAATTGTTAAAATCCAATCACAGGATCCTGTGATCGGAATAGATTTGTGTTACTATAAAAGTTCTATAATTTATTGTGACGGCTGATGCTGATTTTGGCTGATGCTGAAGATCACATGACATTTTGGTCCGGAAATTGCAGATCGGGAAATTTCAAAACAAACAGTCATTTGTCAAAAACTGCTTATTTCTCAAAATTTTGTATAAGAAACTACATTTCGTGCACTAACAAAAATTTTTCCTAAACAATTTTACTATATAACCTTCTAACCTTCTAAATTCTAGGCACTAACCCTAACATAAACGAACCAAAAGAATTTTTTCATTGGTCATGTGGTTTTTGATGATGATGTTGAGGTAGTCATTGAACTTATCTTCGTTTAAGTTAGGGTTAGTGGTTGCAATATGGTCAAATGTTAGCAGGTGTATTAGCAAATTTGTTCAAGGAAAGCTTTTTGTTAGAACACTAAAGGTTGTTTCTTATGAAGATTTTTGAGTTATAACCGATTTATGGCGGAACGAATGTTTGTTTTGAAATTTTCCGATCTGCAATTTCTGGACCAAAATGTCACATGATATTCAACATCAGCCAAAATCAGCATCAGCCGTCACATTTATTAAATAATTATAAACCATTTATAGTAACACAAATTTATTTCGATATTAGGATCCTGTGATTGGATTTTAACGATTTTGGGCTTGTTAGAATACTCTTATTGAGAGGATCATTTTGGTAGTAAAATCATTGAAATCGGTCCAGTAGATCAGAAGTTATTAACAATTAAAATTTAATATTTAATTGTTAATAACTTCTAATCTACTGGGCCGATTTCGATGATTTTACTACCAAAATGATCCTTTCAATGAGAGGATTCTAACAAGTCCAAAATCGTTAAAATCCAATCACAGGATCCTAATATCGAAATAAATTTGTGTTACTATAAATGGGTTATAATTATTTAATAATTATATAACTTTTATAGTAACACAAATCTATTCTGATCACGGATCCTGTGATCTGATTTTAACAATTTTGGGCTCACTAGAATCCTCTTATTAAGAGAATCATTTTGGTAGTTGATTCATCAAATTTTGTTCAGTAGATCAAAAGTTATTAATTATTAAATATTATTAATAAAAATCTATAATTTTGGTCAAAAATAATTTTGCAACTTTGGCCGGAATTATGAAATTTCGGCCAGAATTACACCTGATACTTCAGCTGACCCACCCACCCACCCAGAAATCAGAAAGCTCCCTAAAATCTTTATGTAAAACAAGAGATTTTATATAGTCGGCCAATTGTTTTTCGACGATATCTCGCCATCCATTAAGTTGATTTGGATGATCTAACTACCATTAGATGCGTCTCGACGAGCCCTACAACTTTCAATTAGTGGGCATATATCGTTAACTTAGTAAAAAAAAGTTTTAGATAGAGCATGCCACATTTCGCCTATAGTAGTTTTCATGTGAGTTTCCATCCCGGATTTTTATATAGTCAGCCAATCGTTTTTGATGATATCTCGCCATCCACTGGGTCGATTTGGATGCTCTAACCACCATTAGATGCAACTTGACGAGCTCTACAACTTTCAATTAGTGGATATGTATCATTAACTTAGTAAAAAAATTTTTTAGGTGGAAGCTCGCCACATTTGCCTATTCTAGATGGATTATCAATTAAATTTACACAAAAGTTGAACGATCTTGGGATCCTGTGATTGGATTTTGATGGTTTTGGGCTTGTTAGAATCGTCTCACTGAGACGAACATTTTGATAGCTGAATCATCCAAAACAGACTAGTAGATCAAAAGTTATCCAATTTTTAATATATATATATATTATTAAATTTTAACCAATCACATGCTTAGAAAATTATCAGGTGGGGGTAGGGTAGGGTTGGATAGGTTGGTTTAGGTTCGGTTTTAGTTTCAGAACCTTTAGGTTCCATTTTGTGAACCTAAGAACTTGGTTTCTAACAACTAGGTTCCAAACCTAGATTGGTTCAAACTAAGTTCTAGAACCTGGTTTTGAAACCAGGTTCTGGAACCTGGTTCCGGAACCTGGTTCCAGAACCTGGTTTCGGAACCTGGTTCAAATATAAAATTTATAGTATTTTATTTTTATCCAGTCTTTAAACAATCTTAGCATAATTACAGTACAAATAGAGCTTCGATCCTTAATCCAACAATCCGAATTGATCTTTAAATCCAGACAGATTCAAATAACCAGATTAGAGATTTTACTCGGATTGGTCAAAGAACTTAAATAACGGATCTAAGAATAAAAAGCTAGCTTTATATGTAAACTAATAGGGATTCAATTCAGATTTAATATAATCCTAATTGCCTGTCAAAAATAGGATCGAAGCTCTATTTACAAATACCCATAGACTTTCATATTTCCCATGCGATAATTCAAATAGTTAGACCTTTTAAATGCATGCCATAAAGTCTTTTCTAAATGCATACCATGACTAAATTTTCTTAAACATATGCATTTAGAGAACAATAAGAATGCATTTATCAAGTATAAGGATGTTATCCCGTTTACCCGAACTCAGTTCGACCCTGTTTGAAGACTGTATCTAAGTTTTTGCAGTCCTTTCATTACGTATCATAATTAAACTCCTCTGAAATCGATTAGATGAGCAGAATGCTCTATATTTAATTAGCTTTAGAATTTTAATTACAGTCGTATCTGAGTTATATCCCCACTGGGTTATATCTCTTCT
>QKWP01000951.1:34002-47911 GCA_003550325.1 Gigaspora rosea
GAAAAACCGGATGTTTGCTGCAAGAGGTCTTGTGTGAAGTTCATGTTTTCGTTTTCTTTACTGGAAGTATTCATTACCTTTAAAAAAAATTTCTTTGGCGGAACGTTTTTTCGTTATTATAATTTTTTTTTCTTTGTAAGAAAGATTGCAGGAGCAAAAAAAAAAAAAAGAAAGAAAGAAAAGAAAGATTGCAGGACGCCGTACCTGTTTTCTTGTACAAAAAAGAAAAGTTTCGCGCACCGATATGCCTTATATATGAAATTTGCCCCAGATTTTGGCAAAAAAAATTCTTGAATTTGATTGGTTATTGTATCGCTCCTACTTCCGGATGGACAGGCCGACGACCGCCGGATCACGTGATGGCACCCTGCTTTAACGGTTCCCTAAATAAGGGAATGCCTATTTCCACCATGGTATTTTGCTATTTCCACCATAGTTACACAAAAGGTTTCTATTTTTAGATTTTAATATAATATTGTATATTATAATTTTAATTATCTTCAATTGACCCAACTTGATTTAGGCTACCAAAACAAGACTTGTATAACGTTACATAACATTAGCAGTATGTACCCAAAAATTATTTTTGCGAAAACAATGCACTGGGCCTTTGTGTAACGTACGTGCATATTTCGTGTAACCAGTATATGTACTGTGATTGGATGTCGCTTTGAACCTAGATTTAGTGTTAGGGTACTGTTAGAGTGAGCCGAAATTATGTCTAACCCCACTGGGGATTATCATAATAGTGCCCACCAGCATTAAGCTTAATGCTGGCCGACCCAGGTTTAGGTTACCAAAATAAGACTTGTGTAACGTTATATGACATTAGCAGTGTGTAACCAAAAATTATTTTTGCAAAACCAGTGCACTAGGCCTTTGTGTAACATAAGTGCATATATTATTTTGAATTCTAAAAATAGAAAATCTTGTGTAACCATAGTGGAAATAGCAAACTACCATGGTGGGAAATAGTAATTCCCTAAATATATTCGGATTAATCCGGATATAAATCTAATCTGGATACAAATCTAAATCCGGATACAAATCTAAATCCGGATATAAATCTATCCGGATATAAATCTATATATGGTTAAATAGCAATTATTTAGGAATTTCAGTTATATTTTGTATCAAACACAATCTATCTAATTTATTAGGAATTGTGCCTATACAAAATATAAGTAAAACTCAATGGTAGGTTTTCCTTTGATAGTACACATATCCAGATTATATATTATATCCGGATTATATGTTGTATCCGGATTATATGTAGTATCCGGATTGTATATTGTATCCGGTTATATATTATATCTGGATTGTATTATATCCGAATATAATTGGTTCAAAAATTTGAATCCGGATTTGTTTAAAAACCGGATTAATCCGGATAGAAATATAAATCCAGATTCATCTACTACCTCTACCCTATATATGGTTATATATGGTTCCTTCATTCAGAAATGGATTATCAATTAAACAATTTTATTTATAACAAATCAAAAAATATAATTTAAATGTCTATCTATAAAAATATAATATTAAAATTAGTTATTAATATAATTTTGTATCAATTTTATTAATAAAATAACAAAGTTACTAAAGCACACCACTGGTGTTCAATGCTATAATGATTTTTACCAATCAAAATTTTTAAATGCAGTGTAATGTAAAGATCAGGTATAACATAAAATTTTTGTTTGGCTTGTTATTTTTTTAAAAAATGTTTTTAGCTCAAAATTTTACTTATGAAACTATTTTTTTTTTAAAAAAAAAATTTCTTGCAAAATTTTACTATACTTTACCCTAACCCCTAAATATTAGCTCTTAACTTAATATTTATTAATAGACGATTCTCCAGTCAACTGGTTCAAAAATTTTTTTTTTATATATAAATTTTACTATAAGTGCGAATGCACAGCGTCTCTATCTAAAACTTTTTTTTTTATACTAAGTTAATCATCTTTCTGGCTTAAGAGACTTTTGTAAAGCTCATTAAAACGCATCTAATAGTAGTTAGAGTGTCAAAATCAGCTTGGCGAATACCAAGATATCTTTAAAAAACCTTTCTTTTACTATGTAAATTTCTTTGCAAATAATAGTATTGTTTATAAAGAAATTTATATAGTAAAAGAAAGTTTTTTAAAGATATCTTGGTATTCACCAAGCTGATTTTGACGCTCTAACCACTATTAGATGCGTTTTAATGAGCTTTACAAAAGTCTCTTAAGCCAGAAAGGTGATTAACTTAGTATAAAAAAAGTTTTAGATAGAGACGCTGTGCATTTGCACTTATAGTAAAATTTATATATAAAAAAAAAATTTTTGAACCAGTTGACTGGAGAATCGTCTATTAAATTTAATTTTGGTTTACTTTTTTGTATTGTTTTGATATAAAATAAAATTGAAAAAAATCACAAAGTCTTTTTTACCCCTAATGTATACCAATTAGAAATAAATAAATACTACAAATAAATTTTAACTAGGGTTCCGCATGGGCTGATTATCCATGGAGTATCCACAGACCGGCCCATTATGGGCCGAACTTAGTCAAAGAATTTTGACTACAGATAATTGAGTCCAGACCAAAAATCCATGGATGGTCCATAGTTAATCTGATTGGCCAATGACATCACTGATTTACTTATAATATGATATCAAAATTACAAACCCAAACTTAACGCTGTTTACAGTTTGTGCTATTTGGATCCATGGATGTCTATATGGTGGATCTATCCAATTAAATATGGGCTGGATTTGGACTTCGAAATATCTGGCCCAACCCGGCCCATGCGGAACCCTAATTTTAACAGATATTGAACTTACCAGTTTTTTCAAAAATGTCTTGTTTTAAATAATAAAATAGGCTACACAAAATACAAGATTTTTTTATCAACTTTAAAACTCGTCCATTCCAAATTATATTTTAAAATAATTCTTAGAGATTTGTTGACTTTTGTATATTGTTTTATTTCTTCCGACTGCACATCATTTTCTGTGTCTTGATAGATCAAACCAAAAGTCAGTTAATTGTATTGCACTTAGAAATAAAGAAAATGCGCATTTTATAATAACATGACCTGATGCGTAAAATGTGCATGAACCCATAATAAATAAATATATATTTTTTAGAAAATTTATAACTTTAGAGAGACCAACTTGATTTGGCGCTTTACATTGCATTCCTCTCGAAAGGAGGAAAGGGGTGAGAAAGGAAAACTCTATATTAAAAAACTTTACTATTCAGAAATCCCAGATATTTACTCGAATTTTTCCTATGCACGCTATTCGAGAATTTACGGTAGTACAATTTATATTTTACAGCTGATTTGAAAATCAGCGGGCCCTTGATGAATATTGTGATGATCATCCAATTATTTTTCGGTAACAGCTTAGTTTTTCAATAATATAATTTTTCGGCTGGTATATTATTGCTGTATGTTTTGTACCGGCCGAAAATTATATTATCGAAAAACTACACTGTTATTACCGAAAAATAATTATCGAAATTTGATCACAAGATTCATCACGTGTCCCACTAATTTTCAAACAGCTGTAATACAGTGACTTGAGTTTTTATCGCTATCTTCAAGGTTCTTCGGTTCTGGATCATTTGGCGGCGCCTATATAAAAAATATGCTGGCTTTAGATGTATTTATTTGTCTTTTTAAAAAACCCCAAGCTTGCTATCTTTTTAAGTTGATTTATTTTCTATTCTTAATTCCGCCCGCACACCGGCCTAAATTATTTTCTTGATGGGATAAAATGTCAAATTATGCACACGCATGAAACTCATCTCTAGTTGCACAAGATTCCAAAAAATTTTTTATGGCGCTGATAATATCAACTCAGTATTCTTTAAGGAGCTTACGTGCACTTGTTGCAAATAAAGCAGTTGTATCGATACGTTATAGTGCATCTAATTGTAAAATAAACTATTAATTTAAATTAGCATCTAAGGCACACAATAACAGTATATTAACGGAATATACATACTCTCGCTTATGAATCTCTTTTACATATTTTTGACGAATGGTACACTTTTTCATCTCTGTATATATATATAATTGAAACGATGTTAAACGTAAATCGTGTCTCTAGCGCCAATCACCTTATCATTATCTTCAACAATCGCATTGCCAACAACCTTTAGAAAGCAACTACAATCAGTAACAGCACTAGGACTTTTGTGCAGATGATTGCCTACTATCTCTTCATTAGAGAGATCAAACTTATATAAAATGACAAATAATTAGCATTAAATTTGCTATATCCAAAACCCATTACTTGTTCAACCTGTTTCTTTGTACAATTGTTGAGTTATATGAGGAACGACAACATGCTTAGTGAAAAGGTCTACCATACAGTCGCGAAATAACGCGTAGTGGTGTAATTTCAAACCTTGTGACATAATTCTAAATAACGCTCATAGGCGTTATTTCGCAACTATACGATATTGTTTTTTGATTTCGATGTGTCTTATCTTCCTAAAATATTAAATAAGTCCTATAAATCGCTCACATTGTTTTACGTAACCCGGTCCTCTTGCTAAGTATCGGAAATATAATGTTAAAAAGATGCATATGTCATAAAATCAAATACTCACGAACTTTTGTTTTTTTTTTAATTATGTCCGCAAGTTCTCGTTACTTAGACGCTTGGTATGACATGTGTAATGTTCGTAGTATTTTCTTCATATAACAATAGAAGGGTAGCAAGCATGTTTAGCACCATATATCTTGACATATCAAAATCAATTGTTTCATTCCACACCGTCATCATTTATTGCCAAAGCTTTCCGCTTTTGTGAAGATTTAGCATTTTTCAACAACTAACAGCCTCTTTTCATCTTATTAAATGATACGTTAGTAAATCAAAAAAAGAAAGCAATGCTTTCGGAGTTTGTATAAATCCAGAGTTAGTTCAAAACCATCTCGAGCCGTAGATCATACACCTCCAGATCGTAATCCGAAGGTATGGATGGTTGAACGCAGATCGTAATCCCATCTAAAAGACTATCACCTTAGGTTTGTTCACTAACGCCAGAATAAAGGCACTCGAGATAGAGTGAAACCATCACGAGCCGTAATCTGAAGATGTGGGTGGTTGAAAGCAGATCGTAATCCCATCCAAAGGACTTTCGTCTTTAAGACTCACCCACCGTCTCGAATCAAACAAAAAAAATTTACTTCAAATCTAGAAAGCGCGTCTTCAGTTAGCTTCACTATAGTTTCATTTGCTTGTTCCTTGTTCCTCTTTCAATATGTTTGAGAGGTTGCGAATATATCAGGCGTGTTATTTTTTATTGAGTTGGAAATCATTTTGTTAGCGGTAGCAAAGGAAACTTAACAATGACCAGCTGTGCTCGGATTGAAGAAACTATTTTGTAACCAAAGAAACCAAAACAAAAACTTGTTGAGAATAAATATCTTCGTTTTCTATTAACACAACAGAAATGGAAGTTGACATCTTTTCAGGACGCGAATAATCCATGATTTAAATCGGTTTTTAATCGGTTTGTTATATTTTTTGAACCGGTTTCAAACTTAACTGCTATTACTGTATTAGGTTCGCCTGACGATCCATTTGGAAAATGTCCAATCAAATCTTTTGCTTCAGACCCCTAGGAAATTTAAAAAAATGGCTGAAAAATTTTGCCTTGAAGTTTTTTGTGTACCTAGGCACATGACTCACGTTTGACACCGCAGCCTATATTCATTCAACAGCTTTGTTTTATACCATCCTTCGGTGTTTAATGCTCTAAATCCCTGAGTCTTCACACTACCAATAATTTAATATTGTTCTCTGCATAAAAAACATATTATAAAATGCTCATAAAAGTTAAGGTAACGTTTCTCTTTATTGAGATCCTCAATCTTCCTCTGATCAAGTTATAATTTCCTCTTTTCAATGCTTTCCAGACTCTTACCGGCAAAGAAGTATGTTGCTAAAAAGTTTGTTTTTTATGGGAAAGTCAATTTATTTATGATAATTTCACTCTGTAGATTGAAATCGATATCGAACATGATGATACGGTTGGCTTGTAGTCAATGTTATTCTTGCACTTTGCTGCGCATATTTTATAATTTATATCGATCATATCAAATTGTTAGGTAGCAAGAGTAAAGGAACGTGTAGAAGAAAAAGAAGGTATTCCGCCTGCTCAACAGCGTCTAATTCACGGTGGAAAGCAACTGTATGTACGATCTTTTTTATTAGATCTTTATTTAGAATTTTTTATTTAGCCGGTTTACTTGAAGACTATATAATTTATTTACACAACCAGGACTGATGAAAAAACTGTCCGAGAAACTGGCATAAAGGCCGGTGAAGTCCTCCATCTTGTACTGGCTCTGCGTGGTGGACATTAGGTTGCGACCCAAACCTTTTGTGAATTATGACATTGGTACATGGTACGGGTTTGGGAATCGGGGATTTGGGATAATAACCAACGTCCAAATATATGTCACATTGTTGGTCAATAGTATCAAACTTAAAACTAATAAAATGTTAAATCACGCTATAAATTATTAAAATTTCGTTTGTTAAAAACTTTGTTTCAATTTTCAAATTAAAAAACTGAGAACCCAAGGGTGATTTAGTAATTAGTCAGGTATGCTAAATAAAAGTGATATGTAGGTCTAATAGTGAAAAATAATTATAAGGCGAAAGCTTTTCATGTTTAAATAAAAAATTTCGAATTGTAAATAATAAAATTTCTTTCGAAATTTAAAGTAGAAATGCTTAATAGTTGTTTAAAAGTTAAAACTGGCACCTTATCAGTTATATCCCTCATTATTGATTAACTCGCAATTGTTAATAAATGAGAATTACTAGTGACATGATCAGAATCGCAATTCAATTTTTCGAACAAACCGAAAGCCATCGCAAAATAATTGAAACTAAAAAAAAAAGTTAGCATTCTTAGTAAATCGAAAGCCTATTTATTTAAACGTTAATCAGACCGGGCCAATTAGTAATTTATTTTGATAAAACTTAAAATTTAAGGAGGGGCTGATGTGACGTAACAGAACAAAGTTGAGATCTATCAAATGGGGTCTTTGCCTTGAACGACATTTCCTGATCACCTTTTAGCTTTATTGATTCGAGGTGATTTCATATGAATATGACCCGGTATTTTGGTCCGTTTTCGTCCGAATTAACTCGATCAGGAAATTTCGTAACTTGGCAAAGACTCCAAATAATAAGGTTTCCGATCTTATAATGTAAAAAATTCGTCTTTTTTTCAATTCCAGATATTATTACGTAATATTTAAGACCACTCAATCGGACATGAGCGACGCTATATCATTCAATCCAATTTTTTGCTAATAAGAACTCTCCTGCCGAAGATATCGAAAAGATCGAGAATTTAACATTTTTTTACAACTAAATTTTCGTTTAGCCATAGTTGTTGGCAGGTTCTATAACAAAATTATCAGCTGGGCATTTTTTACTTATTTAATGATCTTGGGCAAAATCGATCAATTCCGATCCAGCCGACCATGATTCCGTTGCACTCGGAAGTATTCCGACCCGGAATTTTTTGACCCCTATTTATGGAGGGTCACCAAAATTCCGGGTCGGTGCGTCGGATCTAGGTTGGCGTTTAGCCCTAGTTGTTAGCAGGTTCTCTAGCAAAATAATCAGCCGGGCATAGAGGTTGGAACCGAATTTAATATTCGAGTTTATCACATCAAAATTCGAATTTATCACGCCAAAATTCGAGTTTACCATATCAATTATTATTAATAATTAATGTGGGATCTTTGCTATCAAAATGACCTTCCGAGGCTATGTTGATTTTGTGAATAAAAATCAAATTTGCCAGCCTTCTACTATAGTAATCCAATTTGAATGTATTTTTTTTTAAATTTGTAGATTCTATTGAGATTTACAAAATAAAAAAATGTTTATTCAAATTGGATTACTAGATGACTGTAAATTTGATTTTATTCACAAAATCAACATAGCCTCAGAAGGTCATTTTAATAGCAAAGAATTCCATGTGATAAACTCGAATTTTGGTTTGATAAAATCGAAGTTGATGTGATAAACTCAAGTATTTAAATTTGGTTCCAACCTCTAGCCAGGCATTTTTTACTTAATAAATGGATATAATTTCGTTAATAAAATTTTTTATGATCTTGAAGCAAAATTGATTAATTCCAATCTAACCGATTATAATTCCGATGCATTCTGACATATTCTGACCCAAAATTTTAGTGATTCTTCTGTATGAGTTCCATTTATAAATTAAGCTATGAAAACAAAAAAAAAAAAAGAAAGCTATAAACATCAGCTAACCAGATATCTACTAGCTACCTTATTTAATAATGGTCTAGTCATTAGAAAAGACTAAATTCACAACTACTACAACAAGCCCAATATTTATACTACTTTGTTTTCTATTCAAGTAGATTATTTATTTGTTATGAATGATCTAAAATCGGATAATGCTAAAATTCATGTAATCACAAGATAAACTTCTGCATAAATTCTAGAGTACTAGCATTACTACTACTATCAAGTTTTACAGGAAGGTTACCAAAATTTTGGGTATATGTGTTAGATTTAGATTGGCATTTAGCTCTAATTGTTAGCAGATTCTATAGCAAAAATTATTAGCTAGGCATTTTTTATTTAATGAATAAATATGATTTCATTAGTAAAATTTTTTATAATCTTGTATTTTTTTTCATAACTCTTTTTGATGATCACTTGTATCCAAAATTCCCAAACCTTTTTTTCAAAATTTAATATAAACTAAAAACAAACTTCAGAGAAAAACTATAAGATAACATCTATTATTTAGAAATAGAGGTCATAGACTATCTGCTAGTAGCTTCAGAGTTTAATTATTTACTATAAGAATGGCACTTGTTGTTTAGAAGCAAAGTTCATAGACTGCCTGCTAATAAGTAATAAGCTCAAAGTTTATCACTTACTAACAAAAAAAAAATACTTGGTTTGGTATTCAAAGAGGCATACAAGCAAGTATAAAATTTTTAAAAAACAGGAACTACACTCTTTAAAAAACTACAAGTAAAATACTTGGTGCCAACAGCTCTTTTAAAATTTCAACAAAATGGGCTTTTTAGTATACCTCCTTTAAAAGATCAGCAAAGTTTACTGTATCCAAATTGGAAAGGCATCTAACATATTAAAAACAAGATCACAAGTATATTTTGGAGACAAAGTAAATAATGAATGATGTGTATGATTTTTGGAAAAACTATAAGTGAAATTTCTTGATTAAATATTTTAGAATATTCTATTTTCTTTTTTTTTTTCTTTTTTTAATAGATGTATATCAGGCAGTATTCTTTTTTTTGCTTTTTTCATCTTATTTTTTTTTATTTAGTTTTTTACTTAGTTTGTATAGTTTTTCACTATTTTTTTTTACCTTTATCATTGTACCTTTGTATATTCACTTTATATATTTTGTTTTGTTAGTTTTATTATGCAGATAATAGTTAGTAATCTGTTCTGCTTGGATCTAGTTAAAAGAAGTTTTTAAGAAAAGAGGTAGTCATAATGAGCCGTAGAACTTAGCTAGTAATCTATTACTTGGGGTTGGTTAAAACTATGAAAATAGTAAAATGACTTCTACTTTGGCAGGTCATAAACAAGTGCTTTGAGTAACTAGACGAGCTGTTTTTTAATTGTAAGGCTGCTAATACCAGAAAGTAGTATTAGTATTTGATAATGTAACTATTTTTACTAATTACATCAGCGAATTATATATACGTAATTTTACATAAGATATTACGGCCCGTAATATTACGAAAATCTTACGATCGACGCAATAGATTACACAATATATTACACTATATTACGGTAATATTACGGTTATTATTTTGAAATATTTTGAAATATATTGCAAATAAAAAAATGCAAATTACCCCCTATAGGGGTCGTGTACTCATGCAAATCTATAAACTAAAGTGCGCAGAAGGTATTATTTTGATATTTTTGCATTGTTTTGCAATATTTTGCAAATTTTCGCAAATTTTCAAAAAATTTTTAAAAAATAAATATATTCACATAATCATGCTTTTTTACAGGTTTTCGCAATATTTCGCACGGTTTCACAATTTAATATAAAATTTTATATTTTTTTATTTATTATTATTATACATTATATTTTACATTTATTAAATATACATTTTTAATTAATATTATATACTTTATTATATATTATGTATTATTTTTACATTATTACAAATATTTTAAACTACTTTCGCACTTTGTCGAATTTAATTCTATTACTATATACAAAAAACTAGCCCTAAACACTTATTTTTGTTCACCCCACAGTTAGCTATAAAAAAATAAACTATTATATTCCTTATATTTGCACATTCACTTATATTCGCTTATATTCGCTCATATTTGCTACTTCTTGCAAAGTGCCGGAAAAGTTAGAATTAGTGTTTTTGTAAAGTGCTGGAAAAGTCAGCCCGTTTTCTTGTAAAGTTCTGAAAGAAGTAAGAAATAAATAAAATAAAATAAAATAAATAAGTAAAAAAACAAACAAAAAACAACCCCGAAAAAATAACAAAATAAACAAAAATGAAAAAAATAAACTATTATATTTGCTATATTCACTTATATTTGATTATATTTGTTCATATTTATGACTTTTTGCAAAGTGCCAGAAACGGAAACGTCAGAATTAGTGTTCTTGTAAATGCTGGAAAAGTTGTTTTCTTGCATGGTTCTGAAAGGGATAAATAAAATAAAATAAAATTAAAAAAATAAGTAAAAAAAAAGAAAACACTAAGTAAAAAAATAAATGAAGCTCCAAATCTTCATTTTCTTAAAGTAAGAGTTCGTGATCTTGCAATTTAGAAATTGTCGAAGTTTTCACAAAGTACCAAATAAAATAAATTAATAAAAATAAACAAAAAAACAAAAACAAAAAACATGAAACGAAAAAATAAATTAAACGAAATCTTGCAAAAACTTGCAAAAACTTGTGTTCTTGAAATTTAGAAATTGCTAAAGTGTGTTCTTGCAAAGTATCGAAAGGCTGAGTTGGCTTGCGCAAAGTGCCGAAAAGTTGTTGGATTTCTTGCAAAGTGCCAGTGATAAAGTATACTAGGAACCGGGAACTGGTGTGAGTTTGAAGCGTTAAAATTTATAATTTATATTGTAAAATTGAAACTAAAAACTTAAATAATTTTATTAATTGTTTTTAATTTTATTAAGTTTCTTTTATTTTTTTAATATTTTTAATTATTTTTATTATTAATATATTTATTTATTTATTATTTATTATTTATTTTTTCTATTTTTTTTTAGGGAAATTATAGGCATCTCTTGCGAGAGATGCATCTCCCCGGGAGATATATCTTTTAGAGATCCAATCCATAATCCTATTAATCCGGATTAATCCTATTATTTATATTTGATATATATATCCGGATTTAGTATTTTAAATAGGATTCATCCGTTTTTAAATAGGATGGATCCGGCCAAATCACTAGTAATAACTTACAGGTAGAAACGTCCCGAATAAGAAAATGATGATCCCGATCATGCATATTTGTTCAGCCAATTAAAATCAAAAATTTTTATCATGTAAAGAACATCACATGCAGATTAACCAATCAAATCGTAAATCTTTATAAAACGAAAGAAACGAATTTTAATTAAAATTTATGGCTAAAGTTCAAAATAAATGCCGTTAAATGTTACTGTTAGATAAGCAAGCATGTATTTAATAACTTAAATTGAGATTATTAAATTTTTCTATAGTATTTATTTACAAAACCTTAATAATAATAATAATAATAATAATCTATATATATTTAATTCTATGTCTAATTCTATATTTAATTCGACATCTAATTCTATGTCTAATTCTACGTCTATTCAAACTTCTAATATATTACACTTACTATCTTTATACAACTATTGCACTAATAAATTCTTTGCAATTTTAACACACATCATATATAAACTTCTTATCGTATTTTAACACCTATAATGATAATAAAGTGCATAGTTAATTAATATTATTCGTATACTTTTAATTTCCTAAAGGATTTCTATGCAACACGTATAATAAAAAAAATATACGAACTAATTACTTCCTCCTACACTAACGCTATTAATCATTTTAAACTTTTTTTTACCTTTTTTTTTTGTTCAACACAAAAGATTTCGTCAACGTAGTGATTGCAATTTACTTATAACTTCGGTAGGTAAATTGTAATATGAAGGTCGAATGATTCAAAATGATTCAACTGAAAGTATTATAGTACGGCATGAAAAATTCAAGTTTCTTAGTATACTTGACTGGGTTCATAGAAGAGATAATCTTCCGAAAAAAGTATATAAAAAAAAATCATTAATAAATTGTGTAATGATCTACAAACTCGGGGCACTCGGGACGTTCCTACCTCGAGTAATAACTAAAAAAAACTTACATTAATTTGTTATAGAACTTCCTACACTAAAATTCGATCTTAATCTTTTGATACACAAAAATTAATTATATTTCGCATAGCTCACTGCATTTGTCTGACACGTTTTTTGTTAATTTATTAAATTCGAAATTGACATTTCATTTTGTTAGATACAGTATTTGAAATAAACTATTCAAATTTGGTTTCATAGCATTTGTAGCCAAATTCGTAAATGTAATGAGTAAAGTGATAGCACTTTGTGCTCATATAGAATCCGGATTCAATAATTGAATTCGGATTTATCCAGATTCGGATTATCATCCGGATACACAAAGTAGGATCCGAATTTAATCCAGATGGCCCTTAAAGAATAGAATCGAAATACTAATATCTCCTACCCGGCATACCAATGCCGGATTAGGGGCCAGTTCATCCCGCCCCCTCTATATAGACAATAATTATCAAAAATTGATAATCATTGTTTTTTTTTTATTATCAGTATTTTGTTTTTTTTTCGCTTGTTATTAATTTTTTTTTTTAGCTTGTCGCTTTTCACCGTTGGTGTCATGTCTTGTAGTCGTTGGTGTCTTGTCGTCATTGGTATCGCCGTTGGTGTCGTTGTCATTGCTAATGTCGTTGTCATCATTGGTTTGGTGCCGCCGTTAGATTTCGTGAATTGATTTTGCGCCGCTGGTGACTTGTTGGAATGGTTTTGCAGAATGTTCCTGTGGGTGGTCTTGCAGAATGTTCCTGTGAGGTGGTCTTGCAGAATGTTCCTGTGGAGTGTTCTTGCGTGCATCCCAATTTTTTTGTGAGATTTCTCTGCCATTCTTGTGAACTTAAGTGTTTCTCCGGCGTTTTTGTGGAATAGCTTTGCATTCTTTTCTGGCGTTCTTATAAGTAGTTATGTGCGTTTTTTCACTGTTGATTTGGTTTTGATGTTTTTAGTTCTTTACTAATTTTTTTCATTTTTTTAGGCTTTTTTTCTTTATACGGGGCTTGTCTTGTCTTGCTTCATTGGATCTGGGAATTGCTGAGACGTAGCTCTTGGTAAGTAGTTAGTTTTCTTTTTTTTTCTTTATTCTTTTTTTGTATATTTACTAACTATTCTTTTTTCTTTTGGCTTGTTAAGATTTTTTCGGACTGGAATTAGCGGCTCTTGGTAAGTAGTTTTCTTTTGGGGGTTTTTTTCTTTCTTTGTTATATTCCCGTATTCGCTAAATGTTTTTTTTCTTCTTTGGCTTGTTTAGGTTTTTTAGGTTCTTTGTGTCGTGGAATCGGCACCAAGTTTTGGTGAAGTCGCCGTTGTTGATGTTATTGTCGGTATAATGATATTCATTGGTTTTTGGGTTTTGTCAATGTTCGTTGCATGTCTTGTGACGTGAAATCAGCAACAAGTATTAGTGAAGTTGCCTATTGATGTTATCGTTAGTGTGACAATATTCTTGGCTTTGGGTTTTGTTGATGTAGTGTGCTTTTTTTTTTTTTTTTTT